>JAQGBH010002828.1:0-22347 GCA_034698265.1 Sminthurinus aureus
GTCAATTTATATTTTGGTTTAAAATTATTATTTTTCATATTTAGACTATCAGAAAGGTCTTAAAAACGCATTTTAGAATATTTCCGAGATTATGACCCCAGAGGTCACCTAGAGGTCAATTTATATTTTGGTTTAAAATTATTATTTTTCATATTTAGACTATCAGAAAGGTCTTAAAAACGCATTTTAGAGTATTTCCGAGATTATGACCCTAGAGGTCATCTAGAGGTCAATTTATATTTTGGTTTAAAATTATTATTTTTCATATTTAGACTATCAGAAACGTCTTAAAAACACATTTTAGAGTATTTCCGAGATTACAATCCATATTAAGGTGTTTCAAAATTTTAACTTTTCAAATTTTTTTGTTTTATTTCAGGAGGAAACGGACTCAGTACACAGCGTCGAGATCTTGGAGTACCCAATTCCAGATATGGAGTCCAATCTAATTCAGAACTATCTGGATTAAGTCAGTCTGGTGAGAATGAAAATGAGGATAATGATGCTGATCTAAGTATGTACAAAAGGAGATTTTGCACACTTTGTGCTATTCAATTTTTAAGTGCTGGTGATCTTGACATGCACCGATACAATTTGCATAAGGATGTATACTATAATCAAACTAGTTCAAATTCAGAAAATGTGAATAATACAATAAATAATGATGATAATGCAAATAGTAATAGTGGTAATAATAGTAATAGTAATAATAATAGTAATAATAATAATAATAGTAATAACAATAATAATTTGCAGTATGGAAGTGGTGGTCGAGGACCTAATCTACGCTTTGTGCTTTCTAAGAAAGCTCATGGTGTAGTCAAAGAGTATAATTTGGACATGGGCGGCAAACGTTTTTTTGATATGAAAGGGCTCCTTTTCACAATTTCTGGACTATTACGAAAATTACTAGAAAAAGAATTGACAAATACACGAGGGATTCGAGTTCAACTTGAATCTCACTGTATTATGACTAGACCACTTAACGTGACAAAAAATAATGAAAATAGTGAGAGTGAGAGTGATGATGAGGAACAGGCGCCGGAAACTTCAGACTGCCATTTACATTCGTTTTTGCATACTATTCTACATTCTAGCATGATTGATTACACCATTGAAGTAATTGCAAGGAAGCTGGCTGATACTTTGAAAAGTTGGACATGTAGAGGTAGTAATTGGATGATTAAGAAAATTAATTCTCTAACACTCACGGTCTTAGATTATGTTCCTCTTGGTGGTGGTCAGAGTTTCATTAAAACCCCAAAAATTTTGGCCAATAAAAAGTGTATTATTAATGTAATAAATAATGATGATAAATGTTTCTTGTATGCTTTGGCTTCGGGACTTGCAAAAGGACGAAAGATCCGCGCATCTCGTAGAGGAGAGCGTAGGTCTAAGCCTACCCTCCCTCTCTATCAAGAAAAAGTAAACTCTCGACATTCAATCCAAAACCCCGATAATTATGATATTTCAATTTTTAATATTCGAGGAATAACTTTTCCCATGACAATTGACCAAATCCCTCAATTCCTCGAACTCAATAAATTCCTTTCAATTAATGTCATTGGGTATGATGCTGACGTGGAAGCATTTCCTCGAAATGGTAAGTCCAAGAAAATACAAAATGTATACATGCTTTATGTATGCACACAACAGCGGGAGACACATTTAGACCTTCTTTTAATATCCCAGGAGGATAAGAATCATTTTACACTACTCAAACAGAATAAGGAAAATTCCACCATGGGTCTTTCAAGACTCTTAGGATTTCAAGGGAGGGGATCTCGTAGATATTGTTATTTTTGTTTAAATGCTTTCACTAGTAAAAATACCCTGGAGAAACATCTTAGTCTATGTTGTGTTCGAGGAATGCAGCGCACAATATTTCCCGATAAGAAATATTACGAATTTTCAAATTTTAGTAAGACAATTCAGAAACATTTTATAGGGTTTGCAGACTTTGAGTCCTTTCAAGAACCTATTCCTCAAGTAAGTTGTGAGCTAGGTAGTGAGTGCCTTTTACCTGTCTGTAGTTTACATCATCCAAATTCCACTATCCCCAAAACAATTCATATTGCATCCGGCTATTGTTTTTATATTTTGGATAGTTCAGGTACGGTAGTTGCGGAAAAAGTATATCGGGGACCTGACGCGGAAAAGCATTTCATTTCTAGCATAATAAAAGAAACATCTTGGATGTTTCAAGCACTTAATCAATACAGGCGGACTCCCAAGCTAACACGTAGTGATGAGCTGGACAGGGACTCTACAACAGAATGTTTTTTCTGCAAAAAAGAATTTGCAGATGGTGAGATCAAAGTTGTACATCACGATCATTCCACGAATGAAATTATAGGTTATGCCCATTCCAGATGTAATATTCTAGGGAGGTCAACTCCGGTAATTCCTGTGTTTTTCCATAACTTGAGTTATGATGGACAGCTCATTTTACAGGGGGTGCAAAGTCCGATAGTTCAGAAGGTCAGTGGTATCAGTCTCACAGCTGAAAAATTCCTGTCTTTATCTTTAAAGACCAATGATGGTGATACCATCAAATTTGTAGACTCCACAAGATTTTTGGATGGTTCGTTGGCAAAAATTGTGAAGACTGCAAAGCTTGATGCTCTAGCTGGTCGGAACATATTCAATTTAACTCGCAAAGCATTTACGGAAATTTTAGGAGACAATAACCCCAATTTAGAAGAAATATTGGGGTTATTATTGAAAAAAGGGGTTTTTCCGTACGAGTACGTAGATAGTTTAGAAAAATTAGAGGGCACTTCGCTACCACCCAAATCAGAATTCCATTCCTGTTTATCTGATTCCAACATTTCAGATAAAAAATACGCTAGAGCGCAAGCTGTATGGGATGCGTTCGGGTGTAAGACTCTTGGTGACTATCAAGACGTCTATGTTCGTTTGGATGTTACCTTGTTGGTAGATTGTTTTATGGATTTCCGTAAAACTCTGTACAATCATTTCAATCTGGATGTTGCGAACTATGTGTCATTACCAGGAATGGCATATGACGCTGCACTTCACATGTCGGATGTGGAGTTGGAATATATTCAAGATCCTACAATGCGATTATGGATCGAGTCAGCGATTCGTGGTGGGATATCGAAAATTGGGCTGCGGAAAGCAGTGGCTAATAACAAATATATGAATGAACTTTACAATCCGCAAAAACCGGATTCATACATTATATATTTGGATTTTAGAAATCTTTATGGTAGTAGCCTTTCACAGGCTCTACCATACGCAAATCTCGGATGGGTGAGTCATGATGAAGTTCATGGTAAATCATTAGAAGAATTTTCAAATCAGATTTTGGGTATGGGCGATGATGATGACGTTGGAGTGATCTGCGAAGTGGATTTGGTCTATCCAGAGGAACTGCATCTCACCCACAATGACTTACCTTGTGCACCTAGTCAAAAGGTGGTTTCTTTTGACGATTTATCCCCCTATAGTAAACAAATATTTCATGATATGGGAATGCCGAAATCATACATGAATCATAAGAAGATGGTATGTGACTTGAGACCTAAGCATAAATATATTTTACATTATAGAAACCTTAAACTTTATCTTCAACTCGGCCTAAAAATTACCAAAGTATATAAGGTATTAAAATTCAATCAAAAACCATGGTTGAAAAAATATGTAGATTTTTGCGCGAAACAGAGGGATGAAACTGAAAGTGAGCTGCGTAGAAATTTTTGGAAATCTTGTGTTAATTGCTGTTATGGTAAATTCATTGAAAATAAAAGGAATAGGACGAACACTGTTTTTTCAATCAATGAAGAGCAGAGTAAACGATATGCGAAGAAACCTACAGTGAAAAAAGTAAAATTACTATTTGATGGTAAGCTCGTGGCATATTTTATGCATAAAACATCAGTAATTTTGGACACTTTTTGCTATGTTGGCTTCTCTGTGCTAGACCTCAGTAAGGTCAAACTATATGGCTTTCATTATAACTATATTCGTAAGTATTATACCCCTCAAAAGTCCCCCCTCCTCGCTTGTGACACCGATAGTTTAATGTATTTGATAGAGACAGAAGATGTCTATAGAGACATGCGAAAACATTTTGATGATGGTGATCATCAAATTGACCTTTCGGTCTACGAAAAATCCCCTGACGAACGAAAAGACTTTTTGACTGACTATACATACAAAGGTATTGTAGGTTATATAAAAGATGAGTATCCAAAGACAATACTAACCAAAGCAATTTTCTTGATACCAAAGCTGTACTGTATCATGTTTTTGAATAGTGACTTAAGCATTAAAGCAAAAGGAGTAACTAAGGCAGCCCGTGACAATCAACTGACATGGGACATGTTTGAGCAATGCCTTGAAGAAGGTGTTGCTTTTGACTGTGAGATGACCAGCATTCGTTCATATGACCATACTTTAAAGACTGTGACACATAGAAAAAGGGCCCTTTCATGTTTTGGATCGGTTTCGTTTTGGATAGATAAATATCAAGGTTTATCTTTTGGAAGCAAATTTATTGAAATGTTTCAATAATATAAAACTATAATACATAACTTTTGAGGCTTGAGAATCTATCATTTTTCTACATATTGAATATGATTGTATAGACATGAAATTATAATATGATGAATGATTGAGTATTTATACTTCAAATACTCAATCATTCCTCCTATTCTAATTTCATGTCTATACAATCATATTTAATATGTAGAAAAAATGATAGAATCTCAAGTCCCAAACACTCAATAATTAAAATAATATTCGATTTCATAATATATTTCATACATTTTATCCGTATATGAAAACTATGCCTTTTATCATAATAATAATTATGTAATAATGTAAAAAACTCAAATAATAATGGTAATAAAAAAAACACAAAAACATAAAATTTTCTTCTAATAAAACTCAAAACATTTTATTTTCAATAAAAATTTCAACGGTTCATTCATATAATACTCAGTATGCTTTCCATTTTTTATGTGATGGGCTTGATTCTTTTGCAGGTTTTTCTAGACTTCTTTTCATTACAGAGCTTCTCAAGTTCTTTGGTGATTTAGGAGACACAGGTGTCCTATTTCTGGAACTGCCAGGTATTAATGATGTCTGTCTCCTCTTAGTAATGACAGAAAATGGAATATTTTTATTCGATAATATGGCCGTAAGTTCATCAAGACCTCTCATATTCTGAATGCTCTTTTTCCTAGTAGAGGTCATGGCATCCAATACATTAATAATATTAGACTCAGGGATACGCTGAGCATTTATTAAAATTTCATTTTTCATATTCCATCCTATGCCTTCTTTTTTTAGGATTTCTAGAACCCGAGCTGACCTCTGAGGATTTTCAACGAGATCAAGTAAGTATTGTTCTTTACTCGATGAAGAACTCGAAGGAATTCTTTTTTCAGATAAATCAGGACGATCTATAGGTATCTGCATCGAATTGATATTATAACTCGGTTCATATTTTGAATCGTCAATATCTCGGACCAAAATTGGAGTCTTGGATTCAATAATTTGCTGCTTTTGTAATCTCCTTGCAGCATCTTGATAGAGTAAAGTCTTGACATCATCAGGCATAGAATTTCCAGAATTCAAGAGACTGAGTTTTTCAGTCTCTAAGGATTTTTTCTCCACTTTATTATTTTTCAGATTTAGAAGGAGCTCATAATCCGCTTCCGTAATCACCCTTAGTTTTTTAGCCATAATATTAAACTTTTTTTGTTAATAAATTTATAACTTGTGGAAGAATGGAAGCCAATAAAATAGGAATGAAAGCTCCTCCTTTCTGCACCAGTAAATGTTTTTCTTTCTTTTGATTTTTAAAATTCTTTGAAGAAATTTTTTGCATTACATGTCGGTACGGTCTCAGTTTTTGAATTGATTTCCTATCCAATTTCACGTTACCATTATATGTATTCATGGCACACTCACAGATAGATTTCACTTCATCCAGACTTGCATTTTTAATACAATTTAGTCGTTGATTTTTACCACATTTTGCAATGTATTGTAGAAAATTACGATTTTTACGAATGCGCAATGACATCCTGCCCCATTGATATAAAAAATTGAAATGAAGGATGTGAGGAAAAGACTTCTCGTCTTTAATCAATCATTTTATCTTAGGATGTCGTGGACCGCGGAAATATTGGACTATGAATTAAATCATCCGTTTACAGGAATTTTTACTGGAAAAAGCAAGTCTGGAAAAACATGGCTTGTAGCAGACTTGATTCGTAGACGAGATGAAATTATTTTTCCAAAAATAGAACGAGTGATTTATTGTTATACTGAATTCCAGCCAGTCTTATTTGAAAAAATTAAAGAAACTACACCAAATATAGAATTTCGAAAAGGAATAGACTATTCAGATATTCCAGAAGGGAATGAAATCCCTGTTTTACTTATTCTGGATGACTTGATGAAAGAAGGGGCGAAGGAAGACATTCTATTGGATTTGTTTACTCGCGTATCGCATCATCGGTAATCATCGAAATTATATTTGATTCCTTACGTCTAAATTCTTTTATTTTCTTTTTTAAAACTAGATTTATCTTGTTTTTGTTCTTAGTTCCATCTCAGTTCTGCTACTACTACAGAATCTATACTTTAAAAATATGCGAAATATGCGATTAAATACCAACTTTTGCTGTTATTTTAAAAATAAAAGTGACACAGTTCCCATTCAAACATTAGGTAGACAGATGAATTTTAATAAGCCATATCCATTATTAGAAGAAGCATTTCGTGAATGCACAAGCAAGAAATATGGATATTTATTTATCGACTGGGAAGAAAGGCGCGACGATCGTTTTCCATTTAGAAACATGATAATTCCAGATGAAAATTGTATTGTTTATGCAAAACGTCATTAAATATATGATTAAATAAAAAACCAAGTACAGGGAAAGGAGGGGAATAGGATAAAGGGGCCCCCTTTCCCTCCTCCCCCCTTCCTCACCCTGGGCCAGCTGCTGTGCGTAAAATGCTCTCTACTTGATACAGTGTGAATTTTATTCTGCAGCGAGTGACAATTTCGATTTATTTTTCTGAGTTCGTCTCTTTTATTTAATCAAACTTCAAAATGGGTTATGTTCTGTTTGCTTACTATAAAACAAAAAGTTTTTATAAAAATGGTCAAATTCGTACATATATTTCAGATATGTATTTTTTTAATCCAAAACTTGCGAGAGTTATTGACCCTGACGAGGATTATAAATTCTCTAAGCATTTTTCTCATGTTACTGCTGAACATGCTTCAAAAACATATAGAATAAAAGTTAAATACTTTGTGAATAAAGTTTTGGGTCAACAAGCTATTGAAGCTCCAAAGATTTTACTCTTAAATCCTGCTAATGATCCCAATCTCGGACTTTTCAAATCACTTACATTTCCAACTACAGTCTATCATGGTTGGGAACTTGGAAAAATTACCATGCAACATCAAGATTTAGTTGTGGAAAATTCATCAACATCAAAAATTTTTGAATGGATGGAACGAGCCTCTCGTCGAATTTTCCGTTTCTACTATCTACGTGCTTATTTGGATGGAATGCATACTCCAATCACAGCACCTTATTTGGACTATGTTCATAGAAATTATATTCAAAATCAGTTGGAGCCGAGTGAAATAAGTAAAAAATATAATGATATTTGTCTACTTGATGCAGATATTTTCCAAGGTGTGATTCGTAGAATCTATAGTGCTGAATATAAGAATAATACTTTAGCATCTCGGGATGGTGACGTGCAAGTGTACTATTTTACTAGCGACACGCATCTTGATAAAAATCATGAGATTATTCAAGAATTACAAAACAGTCGGTGTATGTTTTTTGTATATCGTGCTGAAGTGGCTAATTTATTTCGTCGCCTTCTCCCAAAGGACCAAATGTTGTTTGTCAACTTATTTGATTTTTCCAAAAATTGGATCAAGCCTTTGGATGCAAAAGAAATGGACGATGAATCAAACAAAATTAATCTGATGCGTGAAGTGGACTATTCCACACTCTTTTCTAGGATTTATGATTCTTTGGAGAATAAGATATTTGAATTTGAATTTTCAACTGCATTCGCAAGTAAGCCTACTTATAGTTTAATATTTGAAAAATTAAGAGTTTTCTGAAATTTTCTAGTGCAATTTCATTTATGTTATCATGTTTTTTTGCTTTCTTTTTCTTTTTGAAAATCCTATCAGATTTTATGGCAATCAAAAATTCTAGAATCAGTTATTTTGATGATGATGATGAAGAAACTATATTTCATTCAGGGGATGAACCTGCTTTTGATTATGATCAAAAAAAGTTCTACTAAAACATTTAATGTAATATCTAATATTTCTTACTATGAACATATCGAATTTAATTTTGCAACTTTAACACCCATGAATTAAGTAAATAATAAAAATAATATGGAAATAAAAACAGAATAAATATGATTTATCAAAAAGTAAAATAAAATAAAATTCAAAGAAAATGCTTTTTTTTTTCGTAGTGGCACAAGTTTTTTTCCGAATTTTTATTTTTATTTTTTTAATAATTTTTTTGAAAAGAATTTAGTATATACACAATGACTACTAGAAATTGCTATTATAAGAATTATCATTCAATAAAATATCACACACCTATTGAAATATATTAAATGTAAAAGAAACATATAAGTTTAAAGTATCATATTTAAATTCAAAATAAAACAAAAGGAAAATTCATTAAATAATAATCAAATCAAATTATTCATATTCATAAACTGAAAATATATTCAAAGAAGTAAAAATAGACATTCTTCACAAATCCAAATCATTAAAATCAACTTTCGTAGCATCCAATGTTTTTCCACATTTATCAATAGCATCTGACAAAGCTCCCATGTCTTTTCCAACAATTGTATAATAATAAACAAGTCGTTGAATAAGCCATGGAATTCGACCAACATCAAAATTCACAATTTTCCCATTTCTTTTCACATAAATAAACGACCGATCCTGACCTTCATACTGAATAGTTCGATAGAAGCATGTAAGTAATTTCAAATTTGGATCCACGGCTGGGGTACTTCCCTGTGTAGATGAATTTCCCATAGCAGGTGAACAAGCATCCTTAGAATTCACAGTAGATGGAAAATCAAAATCAGATGAACGGGGCTCTGGAGTTGGGGGAGCTGGCCAGTGAGAATCCATTCGAGGGAATTTTGGAATTGGGGATGCTGGTGGAGTTGGACATCTTTCACTCCTTGGCAAATCTGGTAAGTGATAGAGTACAAATTGGTAATTTAGATATTTTTTTCATATGCAAACACAATTTTTCACAATCACGCACAAAACATAATGATCACAATCGCACTTGAAAGAAAATGTATCTTTGATTACTTAAGACTAAACTTGTAACTCTTCACTCACCTATTTTAAGTCGAGAATCCGGATAGTTTGGTCGCTTGAATTGATGATTATCAGCCATTATTGAAGAATAGGATTAATGTTAGAAGGATTGAAATTTGAAATCAAACTTGGAAAAAACAAATACTTTATTATTGGAGAGGAAATAAGAAGTTGACTGGAAGGGTTTTGAATATGGAATAAATCCAATTTCATTCTCGACCGCTAAGTTGAATAACTCCCTCAAGCAAGCATCCCAACATTTTCAGGGGAAGCGCAATTCCCTCCTCATGTTCCCCCTCTTCAATACCACTAGTCCATTTGCGAATATTAATGAACGTCTTCTCTCCGCCATTCGTTTCACCATTCGCTCCACCCAAATACAATACCCAATCATCGTCGAGTAATATTTTAGGACTAATATCAGCATTCAGTGGACTGCTCTGAATCCTCAACATTAGGGGAATAGAGTGGAAATTTAAGCTTGCAGATTGTCGTTTCTTCAACACCTCAGCTTTTTTTCTAGAATTCGGAATTTTCTTCTTCCCTCTTTTAATATCACTCATTTCCATATCTACCTGAGCTTGCGCCATACCGGACATACACAATATACAATTACACTTTACAGTTTCACAAAACGGACCTTCTTTAGAAAAAACCTTGGACAATCGACTCAAAATTCCTGAAAGAAGAGATCGAGGAATACAGCACATCTCAGTCGTGTGAGTTTTTTAAGAATGATTTACTTTTTGCAATTCTAACTCATAGACTCCTCCAAAAATATCAAAACCATTCATATCTTTCAAATAGTACATAGTAGGTATAGTTTTTTCAATACGAGTAATTTTATATATCTCATCGCTCCAAGACTGGTTATAACCTTTAGAAAAAACGTCTTTTGTACGACTTAAGCGAACGAGGTCATTCACTTTATACTTTACAGGTTTTTTAGTCTGTTTCTGTTTTCCATATAAATTTTGGAACACCTGACTCTGATTTAGTTTATTTACTTGTGAAGGTTTCATTTTAATAGAACGATGAAAGTTTTCATTATAATTTTTTAATAGTTTTGGTAAAACTTTCAGATAATTTCGAGAATTTGTGTACGTCATCCATCGGGAAATTTTTTCTAGAATAGTTCTATGAAATCTTTCAATCAAAACTGCTTTCAGTCCAGTTCCTGTAGAAAAATGCTTGACATTATTCTTCTTTAGATAATCTTGAAAACTCTGATTTGTAAATTCTCGACCTCTATCACTTTCCAGGAACTTTGGAAATATTTTAGCCTGTTTAAAAATTTTCTTGAATGCTATAATCACACTTTCTTGGTTTTTAGTTTCTAAAGGCATAATATATGCAAATCGACTAAAACCGTCAATGCATGTTAATAAATAACTTATTCCTTTATTTTGAGACTTGTATTTTCTCATATCAATTAGATCAGTTACAAACTGATGACCAATGCTTGGTATAAAAACTCTCCTTCTTGGAAAATTTTTTCGAGCATACTTATGCAATGTATACGCTGGAATATTGGAAAGAGCTGCGTCGATTTCTTCTTGCTCATATTTTTTTCTAGTATTTTTTACAAATCCCGATTTTCCACTAAAGCTTCCCTTAGCTATATAGTTCACATACTTGCGTTTAATTTCAGTTATATTTTTCCGTCTGCTTGCTCTGGTCATTTTTATAGTAATAATATTAAAAAATCTATCTATCTCATTTATATAGTGAAATTCAATCTAGTTGATATTAGCTGTCTTATTATAGAAATGCTATGCTATTGAAATAATTGTGTCCACAAAAATCATTTTAAATATATTTTTTTTATTTTTCGAATTACATTTCAATTATAATTAATATCATTCAAAAGGTGTGCAACATTGAATTGAATGAGAACTTTTATCATAGCAATTTTTAGTGGTCATTGCGGTAAAAGTATTAATATAATTCTTAACTTTAACATCATTATCCTTAACATTACTAGTGAAATAATGATATACTGACATAAGACAGCATCCTCTATACATTTTATGTAAAAAATATAATACATACTGCCCACAGACATTAGAATTAATAGCTTGTAGACATTTTATATTTTCAATAATATCTACTTGTAATCTGAGAGCAAACTTCCGAAAGTCGTTTGTATAGCTCTCAATTCCTAGACCATACGAGCAAAAGAAGTGTAATGGTCCGTGTCTGTTTTCAATATACATTCCCAACCAGTGATTACCAGGTTCATTATTAGGAGAGTCATTTACACATATACATATAGGATAATGATCGGTTTTAATAGTATGTAACATATCACTAGGACAGACAGTATAATTAACCCTATTTTTATTAAAAATTTTAGACATGACATTATAAATTTCATAAGTATTCATACTTCAATGTAACTATATACTCAGTTATAATTATTGAAATCTTTGAATGATATGTTCTTAAACTTATCAATATGTAAGACTGAAGGATATTCTGCATATACGAGTACAGTTATAGCTTCTTTAGTAGCTTCCTTGAATTTGAGTTCAATTGTGCAATTACCATGCTTGGTTGGACAGAAACCTTCCTTCATCACTGCTAAATTGTATACGTATAAAGCTGTAGTCTTTTTAAACTGTTCATATGTTATATCAATTCCAACATCGTCATTAGCCACGTCCAGTCCCTTAAACAAGTTAGAATATGCTTCCATATACAGGTCGTTATCATAGTCCAGCTCTAGAGGAAGTGTAGCTACATCATCTCCATTTGTCACAACATGTATATATCTCAATCCAAAGTTCTTAAATATGAACGGATTGGTTGTATAGTCTCCGATATAACTCTTTGAAGATAGTAGAGCTATAATTAGTCGATAAGGTGTCAATCCAGTCAATAAATTCTCGTTTGTGAGTTGTAAAGTTCCAGGGCTGATGGTAAAATTTTTACATTCAACACGACGCATAGGCATACAAATATCTACACCACTTTCTAGCGTCTTAAAGTGGCTGAGAGATAATGATGGCAGTAATGTATAGCGTTGAACGAGGAGTTTGGAATTTTCGATTGAAATTTGATATTTTTGTCCAGTTTTAGATAGTAGACAAAATTCTTCTGGAGCTCTAGTAAACTCGATTCTTACATCAATACCTGGAAGTAGGTATTTGTTTTGAAATAGGATGTCAGTAAAAGGTCGTCCGAGTAATTGAAAAAGTTTGCTCCCTTTAGTCCTCTCAAATCTCTGTTTGTAGGCGTCATCTTTGGTAATGTCCATACATTCAGCATCCTTTTCTCTATAGAACATCGAGCATATTGACTGGGATTTTTTATAGTCTTTACCATATGCTAGTAATGTTTCGATGAATGCTCTCACATGATAAGCATTATTTGACGGAGTGATTAAAACCTCGTTCAACCATATTTTACAACTCTGAAACATTGAATGCAAAAAATTATTCACAGGAACGACTTCTATATCATCAGCAAGAACTGCACCTTTAGAGTCTAATATTCTAACAGCTAGGAATAGTAAAATCGAATTCAGATCTATATACTGTGTATCGTTGGATTTTATAAAAAACTGTAGTGGAGCCTGACGATCTGAGATTGAAGATGTTGGGTGAAAAGCTGCTGGGTTTTTGCTGAATATGGAAACATCATAGCCAGGTTCCTCAAATAAAGACGTTTCTCCACGTACATAAGTATAAGGAGAATTTTTATGTCTTGTATTAGAGAAATCACCGTCACCATCTGAATTTACCGTTGAGCGTTTTAGTCCTTTTGATTTCATAGTGACTAGTAGAATTAGTCAAAGATATTGCGAAAACTTGAAGATTTCTTTGATTTTCGAGTCCTCTTAGACTTTTTACGCTTCTGAATCTTTTTTAACTTTCGTCTCTTCGTAGACTTCCTTCTTCTAGTTTTCGGCTTTGATTTTGACAAAGCTCTTCGTTTTCTTCGACCGGTCTTCATTCGACCACGTCCACTACCATACTGGGATATCAAATCGTTTCCTATCCCTTTAAGGGCATTAAGAGAGTGTGATTTTAAGGAATTTGTAAATTTCCTCCCTTGAGCAACATCATCCGAGACTTTTGACAAAATTTCTGAGGCTTTTGGCAATAAGTATTTGGCAGCAAACGGAAGAAATCTTCTTGCAATGGTACCAAATAGACCACCGATTCCCGCTCCCTTCTGTCTTCGGATTCCAGCAAAATAGACTCTTCCATCAGGTAAAAATGCTCCACCTCTTTGCATAGGAAGTTGGCGGTAAAACCCGTCTATTTTGTCGTTGCATTTATACGGTATAATATGCATTTTTAAACCTATTTTAAACGTTTTTCTCGAAATCGAAGTGTAGCTGTAAAGCTCGGAAACTCGAATGTCATCGGTTCACCCGCTTCCGTCAATATATATATGTGGATATAGTCAAAGTCATTCACTGATAAATCTATGAAATGAGGTTGCTTAAACTCAAATACTTTCTGTTCTCGATATGCACCTTGGTATGGTATGACACGAAGACAGGGAGCTCTTACATCACCCACAAACTGCGGTTGTATAATATTACAATACACAAAAAGTTTCGTATTTCCGGTATTTGGATATATCGGATAAGTCCCTACAATATTACATTGAGACGGATGAGGATCAGTTTTATCAGATGTTTCAGGTAGAACTTTAGTAATTTCACTCCCAATTTCACTTTCGATTTCATTATTTTGTCTTGTTGTATTAAGATATTTATAGGGTAGCTTTCTTTTCAAATCTCCAAAATCAATAAATTCTGATTCATCGGAATCAACATCAGCGTATATGAAAAAATCATCATTTAAAATAAAAAGCTCATCACTTAGCCCCAAAATATCTTTTAATTTTGAGGAAAACTTAATTGCAAGGAATTCCTGAGAATTTAAGTAACAGTGAAAATATTCGTCAACGATCGTAATGAATGTATTTCGTAAAAGCTCTCTCAGTATTTCAAAGAGGTCAGTAATTTTTCTTATATCACGGGGGCTGGGTATGTCGATACGTCTCAACTGGATGAACTCACGTTCTCTATTTTTAGTTTTAACGACTATAGTAATAAGGTATTCACCTTTGGATATTAAGCGACTTCCGTAAATATACGAACATTCAACTAATGAGACCTCCCACTGACTAGAACCAAGTCTTACCCCATTACTTAATTTATTTCTGAAATCTGAAATTTTATTCTCAGGGAAAATGTTCATACATGAATTACTGTGTAGAGAGACATAAAAGTCACTCATTTTTATATGGAGGTTGAAATAAGACTGAATCTCAATTTATCCTGAGGAGGTTCGACGGTTTGATGCGTTTTTAAAACGTTTCGCCTCGAAGATTTGAGATCTCTATAATAATATGTACTAGTTGTGAAAATTAGCCTCCAAAATATATATATATATAGTGTAGGAGACTTACAATATATTGATATAGCAGTCTAGCAATATGTATATTTTTCGAATTTATATATTAGTATACAACTCTTACAATATGCATATTTTTGAAAAAATATAAAACAATATAGATTTTTTTACATTACATATGTTTTTGAAAACGAATTGCATCAATACGGGTTTATATATTATTTTATATTCGTATGTGTACATCCGTTACAATATTTCATACAGGACGTTTTCTTATTTATGTATATGATTGTATTTTATTTTATTTGCTCGAGTTTTGTATCAATATGGTTTTGTATATTATTTCATATTCGCATGTGTACACCCGTTACAATATTTCGTTCTGAACTTTTTCTTATTTATGTATTTGATAATATTTCATTTCATTTGTTCGAATTCATTAGTGTCATGGAGCCGTTACAGGATAGTGAAGTTTGTTCAACCTCTGGCCATATATGTCCAAGAAGTACAAGTATATATCGTATATTTGCAGATGACGACTACTTTAATCTTGGTATGGGTCTTGCAAATCTTGAGATTAAAGTGGTTGGTTATTTACGTCAGTGTTTTCATTTTAATCGTGATGGTTTTAATGTTATGCTTGTGTTTCGTGTAAAATTTGGTGGTGAGAAAGTGAAAATTGTACTATATACTATGAAGCAGTTAATGGAATATAAGGATTGTGATACTATTTGGTATGATTTTCGTCGCTATGTAAATCGTGGAATGGGGCATCGGTCTTATAGTCTAACTGACTATATTGTGGATATTATCACTAGTCGAATTTCGTATGAGATGTAAGTCTGTTTTAATTTATAACTTAAATATTGGTTAGAATAATAGAAGTATGTATTATTATAAACTAGTTGTATAAAATTTTCTGATGTATTTAGTGGTGGTGATATAAATGTCGCATGGGAAGAAGATGTAGAAAGAATTCGAGAGGCACAGGAAGTCATAGAAGATAATCCAGAAATATTTCCAGCCGACGACGATAATAATATTAGCAGAAGCAGTCCGATTATTCCACTGTAAATATTATGTATCACACATACTTAAGATCAATACAGAGAATAAATATACATCGGTATGATGGTTGAATTATTGGATATTACTTGCTTATATAAAATACACACTTTATTTATGCATTGTATAGTTACATATGTGGATAGGCTCATGATATTGAACTTGTATGTAGCTATGGCGAAATAGAATGAAGTTTAGATATGTAGGAATTTGATAGTAAGTAAGTACGGAATATGACTCGCGAATTATAAATGTCGAGTTCGTCATGATAATAATAATAATGGTAATGAAACACGAGCACTTAGAGTGTAGAAATTCTATCGGTGCACGATCGGCTAAGTATTGCCCTTATCTACGTTTAACACTATTTGCACGTTCAGACTATATAAAGCCCCTACTCATAAGAACTTGAGGAGCAGTCCAAATCCACCAAAAACATTTCAACGGCTTCCAATCTTGACATTCATTCTCTTGTCAAGATTTGTTGTAGATTCACCGAATTTCAGAACGGTTCTCTGCCTTCTTGTGAAAACAAAACAGATCATACCGGTGAAATTAGAAACAAAGAGTATCAAAAATATTCCGAGGAATTACAGTTTTACAGTGTAGTGCCAGTGAATTGTTCAGAGGGTGCAAAGTTATGACAAAAAAGTTCAGTACGTGAAATGAGCTTATATTAATCAATTTTACAATGCCAAAGTTTGACCTGAAGAACTTTCAGTAGGCGAACATGAAGGCATTGCAAAAATTTATAAACCACGTCGATTCTGATCCAAATTTTCTTGGGTGGACAAAAAAATGAAAATAAAAGTAATAGTAACAGCTAACAGCAAATTAATTCATAATTGAAAAAGAAACTTGTACATGTTTCCTGCTGGCTGATGGCTCAAAATTTGACAGCTTGCTCGCGTGTCCGTGAAAATTTCAGTGTATACGAAAAGTTTCTGGATTCTGGAGTGCTGAATACTTCACCTCCCGTTGAGAAGTTGCACTTACCTGCCTGCAAAACATAAACGGCGTTCAAATTAAACAACAATTTGGTAACGTCTGAGGTGAATTTCTACTCTACTCTACTCTTTCTACTATAAACCAACATGCGGCACTATTTCGAAAATGGATTTAGAAGCTCAGTATGCCCCATGTATGACGTCAGCACCGAAAAGTGAAAGGATTTACTTGAAAGCCGTTCACAATTTTATACTCCGCATCGGAATCCTACAATATTATTTACTACACACTACACACAAAGTGTTTGCAGTTGTGCTTGCGGTCGTTTTAGCGATTGAACAAGTTCATTTAATCAACAATTTGTCCAATGGGATTTTATTTTTCATTGCTAAATTGTTTGAAAATCTATTTATGACTGTCATGCTAACTTTTAATGTCATTGGAAATATGAAACATGCTTAACTTTTTGTTTAAATCTTCTCTATTTCGCGTATAATAATATTTTGTGAGCTTGAGAATGTAAAATCGACAGCCAAAGGAAAAAATATACTTTCAATTTAAAAATAACTTTAACGTGTTCTCCGTATTCGAATTAGTTGTTTTTGTTCTAAATAATAATTGTCTTTTCGTTTACTAAAGAAGAAACGACGATGATGCTTAATTATTATTATTTTGTCATTTGAGAAATGTACGAATCGGTATAAAATTACTAACTCAAATACAAAAAGCACAGTTAAATCCATTTCAAACTAGTTTAAGTCATCCTTTTAAAAGTGCGGATTAAAAACTTCTACTATTTCATAAACTGCAATAATAAAAATTATTATTTCAGTTTTTATGGAAACGTGTCGTGTATAAAATATGTTAGAGAAAATATGTTTTCTACAAACTTTAAATACGTAGTAGTTTCAAAAGTAAAAAGCTTTATTTACATTTTTAGGAATTGAATTCCTATAAAAATCCTGCCCACTAAAAGGGGTCCAAAAACATCTCTTAACTTGACGAGATAAATCGCTTAAGTTCCAGAAACCGACAACTTAAACTATTTTTGACTAAAAAACGCTTAAAATGCAAAATCGCTTAAAATGAGCTGATCTATCACAAAGCTCGACAGATTAATCTGTTTTTAACGAGCAACTTAAGGCATTTTAAACTAAAAATGCCTTAAAATGCAACATGTTTGCTAGTCAACTTAAGCGATTTTCAATGAAAAGGGGCTTAACTTGGCGGGAAGGTCAATTTAAGCGATTTTCAATGAAAAGTGCCTTAACTTGGCGGGAAAGTCAATTTAAGCGATTTTCAATGAAAAGTGCCTTAACTTGGCGGGAAGGTCAACTTAAGCGATTTTCAATGAAAAGTTAAGAGACATTTGCTCTAAAGTCGCTTAATTTGACGGATTGCAAGACGCTCATAATAAGACGTTTTGCTGTAAAACTGACTTATTTTGGCAAGATGTTCATAATAAGAGATTTTCCATTTAGAGCAGTTTTTTGTTTCAATCGGCTTTGTGTCAATGGGGGTTTTTCTTCAAAAGCGTTGGATTACAGAAAGCATTGTAAAATTTAAGGTTTAGCTTTTAAAATGATTTGTTCTTTGCAAACATGGGGCCTATTTCACCATTTTGCAACTCTGCATTCCGCATTTTCATTTCATTGTAAAAATTTGAAAAGTGATTTAATATCCATGACGATTTAACATTAGGTAAATGTAAATGCAAAGTGTTGAGTGCAAAGTTGCAAAGTGGTGAAATAGGCGTTGGATTACAGAAAGCATTGTAAAATTTAAGGTTTAGCTTTTAAAATGATTTGTTCTTTGCAAACATGGAATTCAATTTATGGGATTTTGGTACGAAAGTTGCTGAAATTGAATTCAGCTGTAGAAGTAGCACTTCTGGGAACAGATGGAAAAGGGCACGAAGTGGCCCTCGCGTTTTTCCATAAAAATAGTTACAGTATGTAACTTGGCGCACCCAGAATGGATTTTAACTGTTTTAAGTCTTCAGTGTTCATTAGTATCTTATTTCTTACATTCAATTCCGTAAGCGTCTGTGTAACAGGGATTTTTGTAAATAGTTATCAGGTTTCTGTGTAATGTGAAAGGAAAAAGTCGAACAATCTACATGAACCACTAAATCGCATGAGGAAAAGGCACTTGTACGAGCTGTCGATTCACAAAACCGGCGTCAGGATCACCCAAAACCTGGTGGGCATTAAGAAATGATACTTAATTATGGTTTAACACAGTACACAATTAAAATAAATACACCATTTTAAAGAGCTTATAACGCTCTTTTAACCTGACTGTATAATTTTTGAGGGCCAGCAGTAAAACAGCTGTAAAATGTAAATGAAAATTTCAGCCCATTTACTGTAATGCTATCACTTTTCGGTGCTGACGTCACACACATATTACACACTACACAATGAAAGCATTTGAATATATATAAGACCGCATGTTGGTATAAAGTCCACTTGCCGTGATTCGAACCAATAACATTAATAATAATAATTATTATTATTATGACTTTTAGAATAGAAAAGTATTTAGCTGGTTCAATGTGTAATCTTTAATCCATCATGAGTCTAGGATAATTATTATTTTGATAAATGCTTCCAAACTTGCAGAAAAGAGTCAGTTTAGGTTACTATAGTAATATTAGTACCGTCGAGGAATACAGGGGATTGCTCTTGGGTTTTCCCTGATATTCTGAGGTAAAATGTTCAAAAAAACCAAATTTCCACATTGGTTTTTCTTTGCCCGACTTCCTTTGCTGACAAACTCGAGGTGGCTTAAATCTGTACACAGAAACAAAACCTCACACTTTTATATTTATTCATACAGGCTAAAAATAGTGGACAAGTACAAGTATAAATGGTATAAAATCATTAAAAATTCTGTAGCTTACTCATTGCTTATACGCACAACAAACAAGCAATAGTAAATAATGGGATAATGACAAAAAATTACCTTTCAAGTCTAAAATAGATGGATTTTGTGATTCTCCTTGTCTCGCCTCCTCCAGAGGAATTCCCTCTTGTAGTTTTGATCTAATCGTGCCAATAGATTCTTCAGAGTAGCCAGAAAAAGCAGAATCCAGAGCAAGCAAATCCTTGGGAGACAAATTTAACATCAACCTGAGAGATTTTAGTCCTTTAAATCCAGTCCAAATAACTGGAACAACTTTAGAGAAATCATCAACGAAACAGTCAAGTTCCAGACTTGTAGTATTTGGACAAAGTTGGCTTATTCGGTCTAATAATACGGTTCCAGTTCCCGTTGAGCCACTCATTCGAAGTTGGAGATGACGGACATTTGGAAGTGATGTGATGTCTTTGAAGCAAAACTTCATACTTTCTATCGTCGAATAGTTGAGATCCAATTTTGTCAAAGTCTCTTGACTGGATTTAATTGCATGATAAATGTAATTCAAAACTGGTTTGTCAATGACTCCAGGATGATTCCAACAAATTTTTAAGTTTTCAAGTTGAACATTCTTCATCAGAGCAGCAGGAGACAAATCACTTTGAAAATAGTTTATGATTTGTAACTTTTTGAACAATTGAGATTTTCCTGTGCTTTGCAACAATTTGATGACTGATGTAGCATCATATGGACCCCAAAGCAACACTTCCTTCAGATTCGGTGCATTGTTTAGAATATCTTTCATTAAATTTTGACAATTAGGACCTGATCTTCCGCTGAATTCCAGTACCTTGAGATTTTGAAGAAATGAGTTTGCTTCCTCCTTGACATTGGCATCCTCATTAGATTCTGAATCCGAATTCTCGTTGGATTCCGAATCTGAATTCTCATTGTAATCCAAATCCAAATCAACTAACTTGGCCTCGTTCAACCATTTACCACCGCTGATTTTTAAGTGCTGAATATTCGGAGCAAAGTTTAAGAGCAGTTTCCAAAGTATTTTGAAATTTTTGTAATCTTGTTTCTTGATATCAAAAGTGAGGAATTTGATGTGTTGACCGAAAGTTGAAACAAACTGGATGATTTGAGACTCTTCCAAGTGAAATAAATCCTTCACAAAGAAACGAGAGAATGGAATTGAACGAGGTCGTCGGAAATCATCAGAGGATGTTTCAGCTTCAGATGGAGAAAAGCATTTCAAAAATTCAGTAAAAACTCTTTTCTTGTTTTTAATTACTTCACACTGAAATGTCTTGACACCAGTAGTTTTACGAAATCGTACAACAAATTTTGAATCTGGATTATTTTTTGCTTTATTTTGGAGGAAAGCACAGCAAATTTCATTCCATCGAGAATTGACACGTCGAAGTTTAAACAATTGTTTTTCATTCAAATAGCTGAGAATTTTCATCAAAATCTACACACAACATCAACAAACCAAAAAAAAAATAAATGAAATAAAGAGTAGAAATATTTATCCATCAAAATATATTATTATCAAATAAAAAGTATACAAACATCAAAAACAAGAGGGTAAATACTATTTGTTCTAATCCTAATTTAGCAATTAAATGCAAAGGTTAAATATATTATTGATTTAGATTTACGTTTCATTCATAAAATGCAAAATTACTAATTATAAAATTGAACATACTTCAGAAGGTAGTTTATCCATGTGCGAAAGCTCATTGTCACTTGCTTCACCACCATCAACTTCATCTTTAATTTCCATTAGATTCTCATTGACTCGGACAACCTGGACACAATAAAATATCAAAATATAGATAATTACATAATTGATATGTACTACAATTAACCAACTTTGAAAAAAAAATATTAGAGCATGATGGATTTTGGATATGGTTTACCTTATTTAAATGTTCCATTGTAATTCCCTCTTCTCAGCCAGTCAACAATGACAATTGACAATAAAAGATTCAATTTTGATACGACACAAACAGAACAATCAACAAGAAGTTAACAGTGATTATACAAACTACAAACTGCACCTGTGTAAATCCATGAATTTTAATGGCAAAGTAAAGTCAGAATTCTTCCAGAAGCAGTTAAAATTACGAGACAAAAATACAAAATGAGCCCAGGATCCAGGTTTTTACAATTAGACTTTATCAGCTGGATATGGCAATTTTTCCGCTACGAGTTTTTCCTTGCTGAGAATTTTCTATATCTCCTTCTGTGTATTATTTCTCACTATAAAAATATCTACTCAACTCTATATTCTAGACTCTAGACAACAATTTTTCAATTGTAAAAGCAACAATTTTTTACTATTTTGCTGAATTATGAACCTTGAAAGGAAAATGATTGTTAAATGTTTCATTGCATGTATTGAAATGATATGTGATAATATTTATTATTTATCATATTCCATATTTCATAG
This sequence comes from Sminthurinus aureus, assembly GCA_034698265.1. Lineage (NCBI taxonomy): Eukaryota > Metazoa > Arthropoda > Collembola > Symphypleona > Katiannidae > Sminthurinus > Sminthurinus aureus. The sequence continues at coordinate 22,097 of JAQGBH010002828.1, forward strand.
AAATTACTCATATAGTAGCAGCACAAAAAAAATCATCAATTCACATCACATGAATGATTCATGATGAATCACAAGTCAGAAATGCATCACTTACAAAATATTTACTACTGTTTTACTTTCAAGTTTTTTTTTCTTCTGGAATCCATAAAAACCAGTGCCGGATTTCGGGTTAAGCAACCTAAGTAAAATCTTAGGGCGCCGACGACAAAGGGGCGCAAAAATTGAGAAAAGAGGGCGCAAAATTGAGAAAC
>JAQGBH010002829.1:0-22344 GCA_034698265.1 Sminthurinus aureus
CGGCTCCTCCCACGAGTAGGAGGGGAAATTGAAAATTCTAAGAGAACTTATATTTTTTATTTGTCCATACCTACATGTCTATCATATTTAAAATTCATTTCCAGACATCGTTTTACACACCTGCCTGATAGCCCTTGTAATGGCTGACTTGATTAATTCTTTTCAAATAATTGTAGATTACCTCGATTACATACAGTATGTATTATATGTCATGTCTAAGGTCTAGAGTGTACACTTTACAGTGTACAGTGTACAGAGAACAGAACACAGCGCATTGTGATTTATGATCCATATTGCATACTTTTTATCTGTATTTTGTCCTTTGCATATTTAATATTCATATTCATATTCGTATTCATATTACTGCTATTTTTTTTATTAGCGGGTTCAAAAGTTCATGCATATTTTGTACTTTGTAAAAAATTAACACTTGAAATACTCCGTGTTCACTTTACACTTTGTACACTGTACATTGTGCAGTGCGCAGAGTACAAACACATACACAATTTTATGATGTATGCATGTATGCATTCGCTTGTAAAATAACTTTTTTTTGCTATGCATGTCTAATGTCTATTTTTGTGCATATTGTATTTGTATTTTATATTATACAGAATACATACATGCACATGGATTGAACATTGAAATGCATAAAAACAAGTTAAATGCCAAGTTGAGAAAATAACAGTAATAATAATAATAATAATTTAGAGAGAAAATGGCATGAAAGTAGTTTAATACGATTACTATAATGAATAAAATTCTCTCATAATTGCTTAGATAAACTTTGATTTCATTCCCTTTCCTCTCGTTTGTGTTGCTCTATTTCAAAGCAATTCAATTACGAGTATACACAACTTAAAATATATGTACATAGCTTAGACAACACGTCCAATGTGCAACTTTAGATAGGACAAGACGTAAAAAGGAATGTAAATTGAATAGATTTTCTTCCTGCTCCACACCAACCCACCAACCAGTCAGCCAACATGAACGTATATTTCCTATTTAGTAAACAGTAAACAGCGTACATATGGAAATGGATGAATAACATAGAGAGAGAGAGAGAAAAGGAGAAAGAGAGAGAAGGAGGAGGAGGAGGAGGCTGCAGAGAAAGAGAGTAGAGAAAACACAAGAGTAAAGCCCAAAATAAGTTAAACTTTCATGTACATCTTGCCTTTTCTCTGTCTCCAAACTTCATTCTGCTTTCTACATTCTCCGTACTCCATACTCCAAACCAACTCCTTTATGTATAAATGTATACATCCAGAATATATGCAAAATGCATACATACATACGTGTATGCATATTTACATTGTATAATGGTTTCAATAAAAAGAGTTGTATGATTTCAAGTAAAAGCCAGAGGGAATGTTCTTCTACTCCATGTTCTCCATTTTCCATCCATTCTCCATTTTACCACAGTTTATCCTATACATGTCATGATTGTAAAAGAGAAAATGACTGAGAAAAACAGGAAAATTGTGTATTAGATACAGATACCGTATCTGGTATCTGAGCATAATACGTAATACATAACACGTACATATGGACGCTTATGAAGCTGATTTACATACAAAATGGATGATTATGGTTTCGCTCATGTAAAATGGAGAAGAAAACTTTGTCCATTGAATACGATTAAAAATAGAAAAGTAGAAAATGACTAAACTAAACTCTTATGTTTGGAAAATTCTCATTTTTGAAACCCACACATCAATTTGTAGTTTGTAGTTTGGTCTACAGAGCGTACTTTCTACTTACATACTTTACTTTAAAATGTAGTGGAAATGAATAATACATAATGCATCCTACATCCTACATTCTACATACCTTGCGTAAACAGCCTACAAATGGAGTTGGATACGGTGTTATTGCTCGCATACCAGCTAAAGGCTGCATCGGATCATATCCTCCGACATAACACCTAAAATGTAAAGTACAACTTCATTATTACCATTATTATTATTACATTCATACTACTAATGTATACATAATACATGCATTGGATATTGAATGTTGGATATTGGAATTGGAAATAAGAAATACGGAACTTTGTGTGCACAGATTTATCTTCTCTATTATATAATATATAATATTATACCACTTCAAAGTTCTTACATGTGTATAATATTATACATGGCAAAATTTCCAATCTTTCAATAATTAGAATAGAAAATAGCTAGATACTTTATACTTTTTCCATAAATTCAACTAATTGGACGATTTAAGTCTTAAACTTGTAGAATTTCCATATTCCATAACCAATTTTCAATTTCTGTGATCCTCTTACATACCATACAAGGAGTGATTATCATTGTTCATTTAATAGTTTGTAAATACATTGCTCATGTACTACATTATATTTGGGTTTCATACACAGTATGATTTTAAAATACTTGCCTGAGACTACTGAGAACGGTAAAACTTCCAGTAAGGGTCCACCGATCAAAATAGTTTTGATCTACGCTGGCAGTAATCTGAAATCGTGATATGAACAAATCAATAATTAGTACCAAATTAAATGAAGTAAACAATTATAACATTCTTATATAATATACATACATAAATAATTTTTTCCATTCTATAAAACATTAATTAATCCAGTATACAATGTACATACATTATATCTTATTATTATTATTATTATTATCATTATTACCTAAAAAATAAAACATAAAAAAGTGTAATAACAAAATAACAATAATAATAAAAAGAAAGGTAACTAAACCCTTTTTTGAATTGGTTTGTTGTAGTTTATTTTTTTGTTTTTTTGGTTGTTTAGTTTTTCTTTTTCATGCACTACTATAGGACTTTCTCTCTACTACTAGAAATTTCTATTTCTGTACTACAAAATGTACAATGTACAATAAACACTTTTATTATACGTACACAATACACAATATGTTTTTATAACTGAAAAGCAATAGGTATCATTACTGTTCTGCATAATGTATAGTATTATTTAAGTATGTACAAAATGTATGTATATGTATATATATGTATGATGTATGTACATGTGAGTAATAAAACTACAACTTGTGAGTTACGAGTTACGAACAAAGATGATTAAAACATTATCACAACTGTTAAAATGCTGTTATTATTACAATGTGTATGATATTTTATATACACTTGGACATTTCACAGAGAGTTTTACTATTACATATATTATATATGAATACACAGGGTTAAAGACGGGGTCAAATTGATAAGTAAAATACATAATATGAATTTTATACTAAAGGAGGCTTGTGTAAAACAAAAGGAATCGGCTATAATGTGAACAGTACAAAATATTTTGAAATATATATAAGTTGGAAAGTGGACAGAGTTATAATATAGTAGTGAGAAATATAGTGAATAGATATAGACGAGGGTACAATATAATAATAATATTTAATAAAATGATTGAATGAAAATGAATTTTTTTTGTGGAGAGTTTTTGATTATATATTATAATAATTTATAATATATTATGCATATTTAAAAGTGTTAAATGTGTACAAGCAAAGAAAGAGTACGAGAAAACGGACAAGTGTACATACAAAGTGGAATACGACAATATAGTTGTGCGTTGCTGCTTTGATATAATATATAGGTATACATATATATGTGTAGTTATACAAGAATACATGTGTACATTCAACAAAAAAAGAACAGGTTACAAATATACAACTTTCACTGTACAACATTTCATGTCATTTGAACATTGACCAGTCACAAAAAAGACAATAAAGAACGAAACGAAACGAAGTGAACCAAAAACAAAAACACAGTGTAAAATTAAATGGTATAGATAATAGATAGATTAGAGATTAGAGAGAAGAAAAATATTTGAGTTAATTATTTGGTTATGAAAATATAATGTCACTCACATGGCAGAGACTTGTTTTGAGACTCATCTTTTTTTTTTGCGAGAAAAAATTGAAAAAAAGAAAACAAACAGAGATTAATTTTGTTAGGTCCAGACAAAGAGAAAAAGAGAGAGAGAGAGAGATTAAGAGAAGTAGAGAAAGAGAGAAAAGCCAATCAATTTTTAATGTACAGTTATAAATTTATGCATGTAGATAATTTATATAGAGCTTCCATTTGGCATGTAATAAGATCGTAATAATAATCAATATATGCATAATGTAATACATCCACGTGAATGCTAAAAGGATAAAGAATAATAATAATAATACTGAAGACACAGATTACATATTATTATAAGTTAAGTTTGAGGTATTAAAAATATGCACACACCACACATCATGTGTTTATATGCGCAATCATAATATCTAAAAAAAGTATATGTATAGACAATGTAAAATGTAAATAATCTGGCGGAAGAAAATAACAAAGTTAAACGGATTCAAAAACATCTCATAGCTCATCCTTTAACGAAAAATGTCGCACAATGAAATGAAATACATGTATCATAATTTATGCACAATGCACACATTTTATGCTTTAAACAATATTATTATTATAGAAAACAACAACATAATATTATGATTATCATCAACATCATACTCTCAGAGATATCTCCTATAATATTATGTGCATCATATACGATCTAGATCTAGGGCATGTACAATGTACATATATAATATTATTACTAAATATTATGTAAATTATATGGATTAGGAGGGGTAAAAAAAAGTTGAAAATGTAAAGAATGACTGAAGGGAGCTTATAGGAGCTTGGCCGAAACAACTATCGATAATAAGAGACTTACAAGTTATAAAACAAGAAAAGACGGAGAAAGGGAAAAAAAGATGATGCCAATGATGATGCTGATGAAGTTGATGATCAAGAGGAGGAGAAATTTTGAGCTAAATACTAAGAAAACTGAGAAGCAACCCAAAACACAAATGCAATATATAAAGGATTATATTGTGTAGGCTGTTGTAGATCCCTTCCCTTTTCTCTCCTGTCTTTTCTTTTCGTTTCGGTGCCTAATAACTAATGCCATACTAACCATGCCTATTCTTCTCTCTACTCTGTGATCCTGATGAGGTTCATGGTGATGTTGATGCTACTGCTGGTTTCAAAATATTTATGTGGAACATGCATACTGTCATTAGCATGACTGGTACTGGTTTAGAATTTAGAATACACATCAAAACATGTACGTACATACTATAGAGATTATAGATATGTATATGCCTCAAAAAATAACAAAACTAATACATAATTTAGTACGTGTCCTACACATCTATTGGCCTGGCTTAGACTCTCTGGTCTGGTCTGGTACGGTGTGTGGTATGGCTGACTCACTCACCCAAACTAACGACTAACTACATAATACTTGTCTTAGAAAATCTTACTATTACTAATATTACACACCATTCAATGTATTATTATGATTATTATTATTATGTTGTAGATACAAGAAGAATACAAGAAGAAAACCTTTTCCTCCTCCGAAAATAATAATAGTCGTCCAAAGAATGCTAAAGTATGAAGGTTGGCTTTGGCTTTATTTCTAGGCAGCATACAAATGATCATATTCTCTCTCAGATCATTATTACACCTAATGAGAATGAGAGAGAGAGAGAGAGTGAGAGAGATGCAAGAAATGAACCCCAAGACCTACGGAAACTACGGCATTATTGATTTTACAATCTTCAAAAACTTTCCGTCTAACACTTCCCTCGACGTCTTCATTTTGAACAATAATAATTCTCATCACCTCTATTGAATAATTAAGATTCAAGATTCCATCACATCACCCCCGCTGAATATTCAAAACGGAAAAAGAATTCTTATTACTACTATTATTACTACTTACTTTTATTATATTTTGTAAAAAAAAAAAGAAAGAGAGAGGAAGAGGCAAGTAGAAATCACCCCGAATATAAATGAAAATGACAGAGACAGAAAGAAATGAATACGCATTAATATGAAATAAGTAGTAGTATATTTTAATATAGAAAAGACATTAGTAAAAATGTGACCATTTGCAACGAGAACGAGAGCGATGAGCATAAACCAAAAAGTAAAATAGAGAAAACTAAAGATGAGAGGAAATTTGGTGCATATAAAAACGTGATTGCGAATCATGAGCCATGTACGATATACACTATTAAACTATATAAAGTATAAACTATAATAATATATAGCTATAGAGATTGGAAAAAAAGAGTGAAGGAGTAAAGAGGAGAATATAGAGTAAAAATTACACTTATACATATCTTATGGAGAAAATGAAAAAGAGTTTTGTATAATATATAATGTACAGTAAAGTGCTTTAAACATTAATTTGGAAATGGAAAACTCTCTTTCTTCTTTCAATTTGAATTCTTCTTCAAGCTGTGCCAAAAACTTTGACCACTTGCCACATGCCTTGCTCACACTTTGTTGTTAGCTTCTTCTATACTTCCTCATTTTACTCTACACCCTTGTAGTACCTAGATGAAAGAAAAGAATATATCTATAACTATAGTCTATAGTCGATATAGCTCCTACATTCTATATCTGCTCTTTTCGTTTTCACGTTCATAGGTCCTACACACACAGCTGCTGAAGGCAGCCAAATTCTTTGAACACTTTTCTTCACTTCCTTGTAAGAATTTCCTACATGTATGTAATTTTTAGGTGCCTACTATAAATTTACTTTCTTCTTTTATTTCTAATATATGTTATATAATATATCTGTGGTATAAGGTATAAAGTAGTAGCAACTGTAAAGTAGATGTATTTTATCACATATTATATATTATATGCACATTTGATAATTTTTTGCATTCTAAGAAAAAAAATTGTTTAATGCAAAATTAAGTATGCTAAGTGAGAGGATTTTCATTCTTCAAAACATGTTCCAAAAGAAACCCACACACACACACAAATATAGTTAGAATTAGTTACGTACATATGATATGAGACTGAAAATCGAAAGCAAAAAGAAGGGGAAGAGAGAGAGAGAGAAAGAGTATATAAGAGAAAATTGATTAAAGATGTTCTCTGATGAGAATCTGATTAAGAATTGTCATACCTCTTGCACTTTCCGGTTGACGCGGACAGAGTGCCATTTTCCGTCGTCAAACCTCACATGGTCTGGATGTATAGTAGCATCCAATGGGCCTAAAAAGCAAGGAACAAAGGAATACCATAATGTTGAATTCTTCTGATCTTTTTATACAGCACTTTATATACATATGTATTATGGCTAATTTATAGGGTGAAATTTCAAAGGAAGTTTAATTTTACACTATATATACATACTACATACTGAATACATAATGCTAATATGCCATGTTTGCCATTTCGATATTTTTTTCTTATTATTTTCAACTCTGAATATGATACTTATTTTCTACCATTTTGAAAAATATTAAAAAAAAAATGGTTTCGCTCTCAGTTCTTTTGATATTATACCATGAAAGTTTTTGGTAATAGTTTAAATTGAGCAATAATATGCAGCATTTTGAGTAGCATATATTTACGTTAGTATAGTTTTATACATATTATAATACGTTGTACAAGCAGTAGAAAAAATTGTGTATATATAAGACATAAATAATACTATGTATTTTTATTTTTATACCTGATCCCAAATTTATTGAAATTTGAATCCTTCCATCTCTCAACGAAAGAGAAACGTAGTCTTGCCCATCGCCTAGAGTAAAAAAAGAGAGAGAAAAACAAGAATACTTAGTTACTCATTACATTTTGTTTTAGGTTGTTTATTCAACATTCAGCAAACTATGTTTACTCTTTCCTCAAGGACATTTTACTATACATGTATAATATGATAAAAAAATGAAAGCTCGTACACGTAGAGAATGTAGACATTAAATATAATATAAAATCTATTTAAAGTACATGTTATGAATACCTATAATATTATTATACATTTAGTATTTAGTTATAGATTTCGCTGTGTATAGTATAATAATAATATATCAGCTAGAGAAATATCATATAACCTTTTATAAATTATACGTATGTATACACAAACATACATTATACATTTTACAACATGTATGATGAAAGATGAAAATCAATTTTAACAGGTACTTACACACGAGTTTTTGTAAAAACTTTTTACAAATGTATAATATTATGTACAATGCATGTACATGTTTAATATATAAATACACTGAGCATTCTTCAAAAGAAAAAAAAGAGAAGAAAAACAGGAATCAAGTATAATGTAGAAAAAAAAGGGGAAATGGAACTTTGTAAAGTTTCTTCTTCAATTCAATCTGGAAAGCAAATAGAAACCCGAGAAACGTGAAAATCTATAATACTTCTCTTCCACCCTTACTTCCTTCCTATATTCCTGTACACACATTGATTAGGATAATTCATGTTATACACTATTATGCATTTGAGTAGGTAAGGTACACTAGTATAAAATACATTTTGTACTTATGTACCTAAAACATACAAGTATAAAGTATACATGTTATTTGACTTGTTATTTTCTTCCAGTTTCCTTTTGTAAAAAAAACTAGTATCTAGTATCCGAATTACAACATAATATGTACGATATTAGAAAAATATTCAAAAATTCAACAAGAAGGAAAAAAAAACTCATTTCTGTGCAAATTGAGGAAACCCCAAAAAGAAAAAAAAAAGGAAAGAAAGACATGTATGGAAAAAAAGAAAAGTATTAAAATATAAAAAAAAAGAGAAAGAAATAATGGAAGAGGATAGGAGAAAAGGGAGGAAAAGACAGAATCGATTTGAAGTGTTAGAAGACGAAGAAGAAGAAGACTATCTATCCATCCATAATACATGCGGACATACATACATATCTATACAGAAGTCGACGAAGGGCAGCCAGTAAAAAGTAAAAGTTCAGTCACGTTCTTTTAGGATATTTACACACTTGAGTAGGACCAAGAAATGGGAAATACGAAGACGGTGACAGAGACGTTGATACCAATTTCATGCTCCAACACGCAAGATACAAAAAAGGTGATCCTATAACATTCTACATACATTCTATCTATAGCTACAAAAATTCCTTACTTCTTTTTTCTCTTGGATTCATATCAAAATATTTATGTGTAGTATATAATAATATATATATATAATAATACGATATGATATAATATTATTATTTCGGATACATAATAATATATAAGTAATATAGATGTACAATCTGAATGTCGTTCTCTTCCTCTTGGTCTTTTGGCCTTTTATTTTTCTGTGTATATATGGTCCTTCATCCTCCATCGTAATTCAAAAGAGTTAGAAAGGAGCTTGGAAACTGGTAATAGTTGTTGGTGACAGGAGAAAATTGATAAACTTTGATTCCGAATCCGAATTTCAAAATAGAGATGAAAAAAAAGTGGTGGCACAAAAACATGTTTCTTATTTCTTACTCTAAACTCTAACACTGTAATATTATTATGATAAAGATGATATTGTACATAAGTACGTGTGTATTTATGAAGACAAAATACGGCACAGCAGTTGACAAAAAAATTATCACAAGTCACACTATACGCTAAACAAAAAATTAAATGTCGCAATCTTTTCATGTCAAACACCAGCTGTTAACTCCCTATTTATTCACCAAAAATATGAGCTTTTGAAAGTTCAATTAATTGAACTTTTACAAAAAATTACATAAAAAACTATTTTCCAAAATCACAAAATGCAAAAACATGCAAAAACATGCAAAAATTGTGCAAAAAAAAAATTGTGCAAAATTTCGCACCCGATTTGAGAATCCCGCGCTAGCAAGGATTTCTGAATGCTTCTAAAAACTGAAAAAGAACTAGAAAAAATTAATCTAAAAAAGTACTGAATTCCGAAACATTTTTACATACTTTAAAATGAAGTGCCTTTTGAATAAATTCCTTTGAATTCCGTTAGACTTTGTGACTGCTTATATATATTATGTATATGAGTCTTTTAGTATAATTGTATTTGCTTTCACTGTTTGCTTTTGTTTTTATTTCAATTACATTTGATTACGCAATATTTCATATTTCATTTAAGTACAAATACAAACGTCAAACAAGCCTGTTTACATTATTTTTGTCATGCAAAGACCAAGTTAAAAGTTGAATGAAAAATGCTCAGGTATGTAATATAAAAGATAAAAAAGTACTTTAATCTTTAATAATGATAAAATGTCATAATATTTAAGTACATACCCGAGTAGAAGAGAAGACCATGACTGTTTCGTGTTTTGAAATTCAATGAAATTTCATCAAGAGTTGAGACAATAGGTTCGCCTCCACTCTGTCGAAAATCGTAACCGACATACTGCTGTCCAGTAAACAAGGCTTCGGTTGGGGCTTTATCTGCAAATTAAAAAATATAATAAAAAACATTAAAGATTTGTCAGAGATTTTCTATTGTATCTCTTTCACATATTTTGTATAGAAAATAATGTTTCTGTCTATAATTAATAATTAATATGATGATGATGATGATAAACAAAATGAACAATGCATAACTACTGTCGACTGTACAGTAGACAATTATAAAATAATCCTATTTATTTTTACATGTTACATGAAATATGCACGCAATTTTATATTTTTATGTTATATATGTGGAGATTTCTAAAGAGAATAATGCTTGCCATGTGTACCAATATACAATATACATGTGTAATGTGTAGTACTGGAGCCGTATTCTTTCTATTATTAGTTGAAGGAGACACATTTCCTCTATTCTATTAATAACATAATCTTTCCCGTCTATTGTCTATTGTTCTTTGTACATAATACTTAAAATGTAAGTAGTTGATGGAAACTTGTGTCAATATTTTGTGGGAGAAAATAATGGAAAAAACACATTGGAAACTTTTTCCACCAAAATCCTCTAGACATTAGACATGTTCCAAAATCTACTTTCTCTCTCAGCATATGTACATTTTTCCAGAAATTCAAGAAGTATGCGAGTAAACTTTAGATCATTGTATATGATTATTGATACTTTCAAGTCACAGGTATTGCATCAGTCATGAAGAGAATTTGTATTTTGGATTCTTCAAAAAGTCAATTTCACATTTAAATATTTGAATTAAAAAATTCCAAGCTTTGAGCTTTGAGTTTTCACTCTTCAAAATTCAAAGGGAGCCATTCCGTAAATGAATTTCTTGGACACGTCTAAACTTTTTATTCCTCCTTCTTAATTTTCAACCCACATAAACGCACATGTAAAATACACAATACACAAAGTAAGTACAAAGTACATGTACAATGTACACAATACACAAATAAAAGGAAAAGAGACTTAGGAAAAAAGAGAACAAAAGATTTTCTTTTCTTGTAAAAAATAAAACTTGAAGAAGAACAAGATGAATGCAGAGTATGGAGTATAGAGTATAGAGTGGAATTGTGTATTGTGTATGAAAAGTATAAAAGAGGGATATTAGACAAACTTAGTGTAAAAGTATTTTATATTTTACAAACATTACTCAGAGCTCAGAGTCGACTCGAGACTTGAGACTCAAGATTCTAGAGAAAAGAGAGTAAAGTCTAAAGTCGAGTTGAATAATACTATAAACTATTAAGTCTGGTATAATGGAGAAATGGAGAAATGTATACGAGGAACAATAAGAAAAATAATAATAATAATCACACAATAGGACAACAAAAGTCAAAGATCATGAAAAACAGCGAAAAGGAGAGAAAAGAAAATTAGAGAAGCAAAGGAAATAAAAAAAGAACTTTAGTTGAACAACACTTGTGTGTGTAGTTTACAGGGTACAGAGTACAATGTATAACGTATAACGTATAATGTACATTGTAAATTGTACATGTCTAGTCTCTAGTCATACATCAATTATATACTCGTACGTCTATCTAGATTCTAGTTTCTAGATTCTAGATTCTACATCGTTTCTTTTTGTCCCATCCCGGATGGCGGTTGAGAAATGTCTTTTGACGATTATGAAAGCATTAGGTTAAGTGAACGAGTTAATTATTAAATGAGGCACGGAGGAAATTAGCAATGCGGCCTATCATGCGAAATAAAAAAAACCCTTATTTTCTCTACGTTTTCTCCGAACCGACTACATGTGGAATGTGTCATGTACAATGTACAGTGTACAGTGCATCGACTTGACTGTATACTGCATATTGCAGACTGGTGACACGTAGACGTAATAGGCATCTACATCTGTATGTATGTATGGATGTAAAGCCATCATATTAGGTTATATTACAGTCATTCAATGTATTATTCTAGCTTGTAGGTTGTAGCCTGTCCAAGGCAAGTCAAAAAACCAAGTCGCTAATAAGACTACTATAAAAGTAAAATGCTGGTGCTGATGCTGGTGCATGTCTGCTGCCTCTCTTCTCTTTTTTCTCTTGTCTCTTGCCTATACATTATACATACTACATTCTCCACACTTTACACTCTACACTCTACACATCTATGTTCATGGTCTGTTCTGCTGTTCTCTGTTCTGTTTCTGAAGAACAAGGACAAGAACAAGAAGTTCACATGACAAGAGCCATTGTAATTTCTCTCAATTACTTGCGGTCCAAAAAGCCGACTGGCTCGTTCCTTCATTCCTTAATTTTTTTCAAAAAGGTACAGAGTAAGAAGAAGAAAAAAAAGAGGAAAAAGCCAACCACACCAGACCAGACCACATCACATCATGCTGTAACATACTATAGGAGAACAGGAAGAAGGAGACCTAATAGTTGGCTTGCGAAATTGATCATGCATTCAAAGGGCTTGATCCATACTCCCAAAGACACAATAAAGTTGAGCCAGCGGCATTGTTGGAGACATAAAGAAGAAGGGGAGAAGATGGAGAAAAGTCACTTTATAAGACCATTTCCATTCATGGTGGAAACTCGGAATGGTGGATTCATTTCGCCCGTGTAAGTGCGAATTGTAAATTGAGAAAATCTTGAAACTCTTTTTTTTACCCATGTCTTTACATCTGTATGCTCTGTGTACTCTGTGTTCTATATTCTATACTCTATACTCTATACTATTACAGAGAACACAACAGACGAAACGAAACCAAACCAGGCCATGCGATGCCAGAATAAACAGAATTCAACCCAAACTGCTGCTGCTGCTGTTGCCACTTGCATTCAACTGTTTCTACTATCCACATTCTCCATTCTAAATTCTACATGCATATGTGCATAATAAACCACTCATGCCCCAAACCACACTAAGCTCAAACCCAAACAAAGGAGCTCAAACACACTAGTCACAAACACACATGTAGAACCCACATTAGAAATACATTTAAAAGGAAAGGGAATTCCTATACACTAGGCTATACCATTAACTATTACACGTGCACTTGTACAGATATTGGGCAAGGAGAAAAGAATCATGAATATCTAGGCAGAGAAAGGAGAGAGAAAAGAAATTGGCATATAATAGAAACTGAAACTGGAACGGAGAAACATTGGTATTGAAATCGGCAAGTGTATTGTGTATTGGGTATTGGTATTGAAATTGGTAGTATTTGCGGAAAAAAGGGAGATTCAAAAGTGAAGAAACAGAACCAATATCCTTGTCTAGAATCTAGAATCTAGAATCTACACGCATCTGTAAAAGTAGGTATTCAAATATATTTGTATTTTATACCTACATGTACAATGTACATGTGTAGTTTAAACCATACTTGCACGCATTCATGGATGTGTACATTGTACACTGTGCACACATTTTTCGGCTCTTAACCCACAAGAATTCAACTCTTCAACTCTCCTTTGAACAACCTTCAGCCACATACTGTGTATTTTATACTGCTGTCGACGCTTCATTATTTGCACCCGAGTCAATCCTAAATCCCACACACACACACACATTCACATTGGCATTGGCATCCGCATTCGCAGATCCACATTCAACATTCAACATACATACAAAACACATGGAGAGAGAAAATCTTTTTGCGTTTTGCATTCCATCGCCGACAAATGGAAAATGGAAAGTAGAGAATGGAACATTGTGATATTGCCCATCGAATCATCTTTCCACGATCCATAAAAACATTGGTTTTGCTTTCCTGTTTTTATGAGCCATTTCAACTTTGTTTGTAGTATCTGCTCTTCTCATTCCCATCTTTGTCGTCGTTCTCCTTCTCGTCGTCATCTTCATCTTCAATTTCTAGTGCTTCCTCACATGTGTGCCTCTTTTACTTATATATGAAAGATAGTGATTTCTTTCTTATAGTCATAGTTAAAGCCACAATGTCTCTTCTTTTCTCTCTACTCTTTACTTTTTACTAATATTTTGGACATTGAACCATCCTCCGTCTTCCATCTGAGGACAACAGGCAACAGACAACCGACAACAGACAGAGTAATATTGAGCAGTGAAGAGTGAAAAGGACAGAGAAAGAGTGAGCAGAGTATTAGTGAATGTAACTGTGAGATTTCTAGGTATTCTCCTCATTTCATCATCATCTTTCTCTTTCTCTCTCTACATATTTTCTATATTCTTTATTCAGTGTTCCAGTATTCCAGTATTCCAGTATTCGGTGTGTGTCAACTACTAACTGCGAACTACGCATCATCATTTTCTATGCCAAATGTGATAGGGGAATTCCAAAGGACCGAGACCGAGACCGAAACCATAGAATACACTGACACTATATAAGAATATAAGAAAAAGAAGAGGAATACGGTGATGATGATGATGATGAAGAAAAAGATATTTTCCAACAGTATATAAAAACTGCCCTAGTTGTAAATCTCATCCTGCTCTTTTATATTTTATACACACTATCCACTATATCATGTACTACTATCTACTATCTACGTATACCATGGACTGTAATATTATTATATTCTTATGCCCACATTATACCTTATAAGCTTCTTACGTGTTTCTAAAAGGAATCATTTTTTATGGTCCAAGTAATACGCCATTTTAGACTCTTAAGTAGCCGTTCACTATACTATATATACTGAATACTATATACAAGATGTATAAAGTATAAAGTATAAAGAACCGAGGACCAATAGTAGATAGAAGGAAGAAGAAGAAGACTGGGAGGAACCAAAACCAAAACCAAAACCAGAAGAATATGAGTGGGACAAGAAGATATCAGATACCAGAACCAAAACCACTAAGGCCTACTGTCTACTGGAAAAGCGAGGCGAGTGAGAGAGATTCATAGAGGAAGAAGACAATTAGAAGTTGAAGTAATTTACTGGAACATTGGCCAGTCATGGACAAGCAAATAATAACATCTTTCTTTTTACAGCTGCTAGTATATAGTATACATAATACATAAATAGCTGTATAGATATATAGATATATAGATTATAGATGTATGGCTTTATGTGTGTATACAGTGTTGGCAGGAAACTATGGAGACTGGAGAATGGAGAATGGAGAAGGCCCAAATGAAGGAGCATAGACTTTGTCTTGGAATGGGAACACCAACATGTTAAGAAGCAAAAAAGGTTCAAGTAGAATGTAGAAAGTAAAAAAGAATGGGAAATGGGATGGGATGGGGGATGGGAAGACTTGACTTGACTTGAAATAGAAAGAGTAAGAGGAAAGAGGAAAGAGGAAAGAGAATAGAGGACACAAAGTCAAAGAAGAAGAAGACCAAGTTGAGAAGTTAAGAAGTGGAGGAAGAAGAGGACAACGACAATGACAACGACAACGAGAACGACAACGACAACGACGACAATGACACGGACAAGGACAATGATCAAGAGGGACTTTTTACTCTGCATACAAGAGGGAGAGAAGGAGCAAGAAAAGTAGAAAAGTAAAGTCGAAATTCCTAAAACTTAACTAAAATACACGGAATGGAATACTAGAATCTAGATTCTAGATTCTTAAATTCTTGTCTTTTTTAACCCTGCTCAAAAAACTTTGAGAAAATACAGAGACTCTAGATTCTAGAATGTCGAGAGTCTTGAGTCGAGAGTCTAGAATTTAGAATTTAGAATCTAGAATCTAGAATTTAGAATCTAAAGTCTAGAGTCTCGAGTCAAGGGAGATGGTAAAAGGAACGATCACGTATGAAAAGTAAGTATATGTAGAGAAAGAGAGAGACAGAAGACTCACATTCGTATTCGCATTCGTACAGAAATGTATTGAGGACGGAATGGAGAAATTTTAATTCCAAAGGCACGCCGAGTTTGCTTGACATACGAAATCTTCATTATAAAAATGTTTCATGATGCTCCTCACAGGCTAATTTTGCATTCCAAGAATGCTTCATTGGTGAATTCATCCTGACTACAAGTCAGCTAATTCCATTTGCGGTCATTTTCCTCCAGTCCAATCTAATTGCTCTCTTCCTTTCTTCCAGTTTCCATTTTCTCCTCTCATTCAGAGTTCAGAGTCACTTCTTTTTCTTTCTTCCCCACTAACTGTAGAATGCATAATAAAACTTTCCATCTCCACATTCCTTTTGTCCTCCTTCCTTTTCACTCTTTACTCTGTCTACTGTCTACATTCTACATGTATTCTCAATTCTCATCGTAAACATCATCGTCATCAAATTACATAGGACCAAGTACAAACTAGACACATGCATTTATGTATCCATGTAAGATTCATGTGTAGCGTCTACTGTATAAAGTGTACACTCTACAGCATATAGGATGAGATACGTGGATAGAGTCATCATCATCATCATCATCATCATCATCGTCAATCAACAACAATTAGAGCCACTTAAATGCCTTTTCCTCATTTATACATTTACGTTTATGTATACACCGTCAATATTTACCCAAGCTCTACATTCTACATTCTACATGTAACTACTGCTCCAGTCATTGACTAAATCTAGGCTGTAGACTGTAGAATCTAAAATCTAGAGCCAAGAACCAAGAGCTCAGAGTATCGAGCAGGGTAGCAGTTCTTTCATTCCGATTCTCTGACTGCTTGTCTACTTCTAGTTAGTGAGTTCTGTCTCTAGTCTCTAGTCTCTAGTCTCGAGATAATGAAGTTTGTATCGCAGAAGGAGAGAAAGGGAGAGAGAACATAATTGAGAATACAAAGTAGTAGATATGGCATAAAACATAAAACATATGACGGCATAACGTCACAAAACATAACCAAGCTGTTGGAGTAATTAAGAGATTCGGGAAAGTATAAAAATTGTTATTTATTTTCTTGTCTTTCCCCGTATCAAACCAACTATCTCTCGACTCTCGACTCTCGACTCTCGACGCTCGAATCTCCACTCTCGAATCTAGATTCTAGATTCTAGACTCTCCACGTTTACATGCAAACAACCGTGAAAACATGGGATGACGATGACGATGATGAGGACGAGGAAAAGGACGTGTATGAACTACCTCTACGTTTATATAACTAAAATGCATATAAAATACATGAGACGTAAATACAAACGACAGTACACGTTCCGCTATTATATTATGCATTAAATATGCCATGGCCCATTTCTCATAATTTATATAAATACTGAATCCTGGATACTGGATACTGGATAGTGGATACAAGTGGAGAAACCAGCCAACAGCCAAGAACCAACAGCCAGCTAGAACTATCATCCGATTCAACCACCTCATTTGTCTCTCTACTTCCTTCTCTCTCTTTTTTCTGTCCCTTCCTTCCTTCCTCCATTTTCCGTTCACTTCCATCTTCTGTCCCTCCTTTCGTTTTTTCTCGCTTTCTCTCTGTCTTGTGTCTATTTTTTATCTCCTTTATATGCACGTCGTCATTTTACAAAGTTACAGAGGTACACATCATCATCATTTCCCTCTTCCGTTTCTCATCCTGCTCCTTTATATGCATAAATTCAACGCATATTTTGTACTTTGCCGCATGATACATGAGACACGCTACATCTGACGTGCATAATGTATTATAGGTAAACGTACGTACCAATTGTGCACTATAAGACCTGTGATATCATATGTGGTGTCTGGTGTATATTGTGACTGTTGTGAGTCAAGCATTCTAGCGTATAATATATTATCGCCCGTAGCATATTTCTATATTTAGTGGGACGGTTTGGTGAAACAAGCAAGCTTTTTCTTCCTCCTCTCATCATCATTCCTCGTATACTCTTCCTCTTCTTCCTCTTCTTCCTGTTCTTCATACTCCATACTCCATATTCTATACACCGTACACTGTAACATGAAGCACACAGAATATACAATATACAAGTCATCATATCGTACACTGCAGACTGCAGATCCAAGTCAGAATTCTTTCCCTCTTCTTCTTCTTCCTCTTCATCAATGGATCGTGCTTTCCTTCGTCCTTTTCTCTTTCTATGAATACATTTATTTCAAAGGCAAGGGAAAATGATGAAAAATACGCTTTCTTTTACCTCGAGGGAGAAAAAGCACACACAACTCGACTCGACTCAACTCATCTCAACTCCACTGAACTCAACTCAACCCAAGCCAACCCAATGCAACCCAATAAGACGAGGAAAGGAGAAAGGAGAAAGGAGACGATCCTCCACAAAGGTCTACTCTACACTCTACACTCTGCACTCTACACTTTGCACTCTGCATTCTACATTCTTTTGGTTTCTAGAATTCTGGATTCTGGATTCTAGATTCTAGATATACTCCAGTTTTTGCTAACTATAGATGATACGGATACATAATACAGATGTAGGCTCCTTCTCATTTTCTTACATGCATTTAAATATGTATTCCGTCGCCCCTTTCTACATTACACATTACACATAATAAATAGTATACAGTGTGCATATGTGTAGAGTGTGTGAGAGTGCGTGGGTATCATATGTAAAACAGAAGGAGGAAGGAATACGGAAGGAGAGAGAGGATAGAGGAGCCGCAATAATGGTCCTTGTCATTTGTCTTTCAATTCGATCTGTCTAGAGGAGGTGGAACTAAAGTTCCCTCTTCTACTTTCTCTTCTACTGTGTGTGTGTGTGGATATGGGTACGGGTACGGCGACGAGGAGGATCAAGACGATACGACAACTACATGTAGGACTACGACTAAGAAAAAGCGAACTTTGGAACATCGGAACATTGGAACACTGGAAGATTGGAAGACTGCTGCTGCAGTAACTGCTGTTATTCCCTATTCCCGTTACGCATTCTCACTTTCTCCAGAATTTAGGAACCAGGAATGAGAAAAATACATTATAGAGTCTAAGCCGATCTTTCTCCATCTCCGTACAAATACACACGTCTCCTAGCTTTCTCCTTTCTCTTTTCCCAATGAACAGATGAGGAGAAAAGAGGAGAAAAAGAGTAAAAGAGAGAAAAGGACATGGAAACTGGAGAAAGTAGCGTAGAAACCGTGGAAATTGTAGATGTAGATGTAGACAAAGTCCTAGAGCCCTAGAGTCGTAGTCGTAGTCGTAGACTTAGACGCGTCTTGTGAATAAGAAAAGATAAAGAGGTAGAAGGGGAAAGGAGGAAAAGATGGAGAAGAGAAGGAGCATCTGAGGATATTATGTATGACCACGCTGTCTCACGCATTGATCGTCTTATCTGAAATCATCCAATTCCGACTCAAACTCCAGTTCCAGCTTCAACATCAGCATCAGCATCAGCTTCAACTCCAACTCCGACGAGGATCTGCACGATGAAGAATACCAAGAGAAAAAGGACCAAGAGACTGTCTCTTTTTGTACTATGTGCTGAATGTTGAATGCTACTGCTGCATCGCAAATGACACTCGTGTATTATTACCTCCTCGTGACTAAATTGAATCCCTTAGTTTTTTTCATCTCAACCTTTATACAACCCACGTTTCTACATATCCACATGCATGTATCTCCAATGTACACTGTACATTACACATGTAGAATGTAGAATTTAGATGTGTGTGAGTATTTTAAAGAGGAGTCATAGTAACTTGGTAGTTGTTACACGAGTAGCTGTAACGAGTAGCGAGTAACTACTTTTACTCTCATTTTCTATGCTTCTGACATCTTCTTGAGCTGAGCTGCTTTGGTCTGGGCTGTTCCCACCATTATTATACGATGACAATGATTGTAGATGATGGGTTTATGTACATACTATTTTTTTCTGCTCTGCTCTGCTCATTCTTCTCTGGTTAATGCGACTTTTCCTCATCGTCGTCTTGGTTCTTGATTCTTGATTCTTGATTCTAGATGCTTGATGCATGATATTTTGCCTTATTCTGCTCCTAGTTTTTGGTCTCCTCTTCCTCTTCTTCTTTCACATCACAATTCACAACACATTCATTACATTATACACTATACGCATCAGTCGCAATATACGTATAATATGCAGTAGCATGTATATGACCACACTGCAGACTCTGGAATTTAGACTCTAGACTCTAGACAAACCACAAATTTCTGATCCCAGATCCCCGATTCTATATTCTGCATCATGAGTCACACAAATTTCCATCTGAGATCCCTTTTACCATGCAACGTGATTCGTTTCGGGTTTGCACGACTTTCGACGTTGTTGTTTTATACATTATCCATTACACCATGCAGAATATAGAATATAGATGTACGCTTCCATATAAATTCCAAGAAAAAAGGAGGAGGAAACTTTACTCACATCATTATTGTTATCATTATCCCTATTTCGAGCTACCTCTCTAAATATTCAGTATTCAGCATTCAGCAGATTCCAGGTCAAAAGAATCATATCCTATGTGTTTTTTACTTTGTACTTTGTATTATGTTGTATTGAATGGCATGGTATTGAAATGGCAATGAGCACATGAATACCTACACATGCACATTCATGAACTGAGAATAACAAGAGTTTGGTTTGGGCATGAGAAGGGAAACAATCAAATTATTATTATGATTATCATTGGAAATTGGAAGGGAGAAAACACGGTTTCCTTTGGAGTTTGGAGTTTGGAGGTTGGACAACGGCAACAAACTATATAACACAAAGCACAAAATTATGGAAAATCTAATGGACAGGATATACATAGATGCTATGGTATATAGAACCTATATACAAATATCAAACATATATAATATAGAATACAGAACGTTTGCACAGTCGCCTGTGTTCAGAGTGTTCAGTGTTCACTGTTAGTAGAATTTGCTTCCTCTCTTTGCTGCGCCTCTCAAAAGCTTTTGACCAGAAAGAGTTCTATTGAAATCCAGCATTTGTAAATATAATGTCCAGGAAGGGGAAAAGGAGAAAGGAACAATACACCCACCACTGTCTACTATGTGCTGTGTACTGTGGATCCTCTACAATGAAAATCAAAATCAACATGAACATCAACATGAAAATCGAAATCCGGGGAATTCCAAGAACAATGGAAGGGAGCAGTAAAAGTAAAAACCAAGTCCATATTGATACAAATGAGTGTGATGTGTGTTCCAAGAAAAGCAGCATAGCGCATAGAGCATAGAGCAATTGAAGCTCAGAGGAAAAATAAAATCATGGAATATAGAAAATATAGAAAATAGTCTTCAATAATAATAATGATGCACGTGTATAGAGTATAGTGTACAGTGTACAGTGTACAGTGTACAGTGTACAGTGTACAGTGTACAGTGTACAGAGCCTCATTTTAAAAATATGCTGTTTGCCGTTTGCTGTTTGCCGTATACCAAAAATAGATAGAGAAGCATAAAGTGAAAGATGGAAAGAATAAGGCGGTAAAGGAGAAGATAGAGAGGTCAAAGGGAACAATAACTATGAGTAGCAGTCATATACAGAATTCAGAATACAGACACAGCGTTGGCTTTTTAGTAGAAGTGTACAATGTACATATGCGCCATTGACCATAGACCATACAGGAAGAGATATATGAGAATGAAGATGCTTTCATTTTTTTTCGTGCCCATCCACACAAATTTTAATACAGTCATGGCAAAATTGCCGTTGTAAGCAGAAGCTTAACAAGTAAGAGGAGGAAGGAGGAAGAAGGCAAATTGTACAAGTAGTTGAGAAAAATAGAACAGAGTAGCTTTACATTTTTATTTTATAGTGGAATGAAGACTGGAAAATGGCGAGTGGAGAATGGAGAAAGGGATTAATTCAAAAAAATCTTATATTATTTATGATGGTCATGAAACAATATTTCAAAGGGTGTGTAAACTGACCGGGAGAAAACCCAATATAATTTCCGTTCTATCCTACTCCCAATCTTCCAATCGTCCAATCTTCCAGGCTTACGCTAACGTTCTCGCATACTTTCACATCCGTAGATTGTAAAATGTACACTGTACACTGTACACTGTACACTGTGCGTTGTACGTTGTACACATGGTAAATGGTCATGATAAAATAGGAGAGGGGCATGAAGGAGAAAAACTGGTTTAAAGATCCTAGTGAAAGCTGTGGTTCATAACTTGATGGCATCTCTTTTTGGCGACTTGACCACACCACACCAGACCATACCAGATCATGCTAGAAATAGAGCGCGATGTATAGTATGTAGTATGTATATACTTGCCAGACGTACTTATTTAGCAAGGACAGTACTTTTTTCAGACCCCTCTGTACTTACTAAAATTTTTTGG
>JAQGBH010002830.1:0-22343 GCA_034698265.1 Sminthurinus aureus
TGAAAGCAAACTCTAAATCAAAAGTGAAGTGAAAAGCAAAGCAAACGCACAAAAAAAGCAGACTATAAACAGCGCATAAGGGAGGACAGAACATGGAAAAAATCCACTAATTTTTTTAATCCTTGTACAATGTGCACTGTACAGTGTACACATGTCGCGGTTCTTGGGATTTTGGTTCTTGATTCTCGTTGCTCGAGCCGTGAGCCTTGATCTCTAATTTTGCTCATTCTACCAGCACCATTTTAATTTGAATGGTAAAAATATGAAACATGGAAAAAACAGCCCAATCTGTTGTTCCTTTCAATTTCACATAAAACATACAAATAGAGAGAGAGAAATTTTTTTATGCGGAACATTATTTATAAATCCATGTTCTATAGATCTATTGCATTTTGTAGTAAACTGAGGGACGGAAAAAATATCTAAGATCAAGTTGTGCAAAAGAAAGGAATTTTCCTTGTACGTATAATATTGTATATCCTTGTCTTTACAACTTAATAAAATTGCTGGGTTTTAGGTGCAGTTTGCTTGTATTTATATTTGTATGTGTAGTTGTGTTTGATCTTTAAATTTGTATTGTGTGAAAAAAATCAATCAGTTGGATGGATGGAAAGGCTTTTGACTTTTGACTTTTGGCTTTCTGCTTTTGGCTTTTTAATAAATGGACAGCGTAACCAGAATGGACAAGTGAATTTTCTGCTCGCAATTCCTTTCCCGTTTTCCTTGTTGTACGAATTGGATCAAGTCGGGATTGGGATTGGAATTGGTATTCGATATCAAAGTCGAATTAGCTTTAGTTCCCGTTCCCGTTCCAGTCTCAGACCAGCTCAGCTTTGTTCAGGTCTGTTCAGCTCCAGGTGGTCATGAATAAACAAGTAAATGAAAGTAAATAGATGAGTAAATAAATAAAGAATTTTGAACGTGCCACCCAGAATATAAAATGAAGAGGGAAAGGAAAAGTTTTTATATACTAGATACTGGATACTATAGTATAGATATGCCATTGGCCAAAATAATGTAGTTATTCCCAATCCTAGTTTTTGTTTGGTTTGGTTTGGTTTGATTTGGCCTGGGTTGGGTTAGTTTGGTTAGACTTGACTTGAGACTTGGTTCCGTATTTTGTTTCAGAGTAAGTATGTTTGTAACTGGAGAATGTATAATGTAGAAATGTAGAATATAAAATGTAAAAGTACGTTGCTACTTGCTATACTTTAGATTTTAGATACATATCAGCTACCGACCTACTAAATCCAACCAACTAAAAAGTGAATGAGCAAGAAAAATATCTTAGCTCCAAGGATTTCTCCAACTGAGTACAAAGTACAAGGCAGAAACGGCATGAGGATTTTGAGGTAAATGAGGATTTCAGTAGACTGTAGACTTTCCAGGCTTTTCTCAGAGAGTTTCTTCGCATGTCTACCTTTATCATCGTCATTCGTCTTATTCTCGTGGTTCTTCCAGTGAATGCCGCTCTATTGTTCCTTTCTTTGTACTAAGGAATTTTTACTTCTGTTCTTTCTTCATTCCTTTATTGAGTCTAGATTCTTGAGTCTAGAATCTAGAGTCTTGAGGCTTGAGTCTGCCCTTGTTCATTATTTCCAGACAAGAAAATGTAATCTCTCCATTTGTAGATACTTTACCTATCAACCTCCTTTTATTTTACATATTACATATATATATTACGCTCCTGCTTCCTGCACAATCCACTTTTGGGTTAAATAGATAAATATCCCAAAATGTAAGTCAATTACTGACTACTGAATTACTTGTACTTGTTGTGGATTGGATTTGGATTTATCTGTACTCTGCCAAATTCAAATCAATAACAATATCCTTATCTGTATCCTTAATTCGTGTGTGTATCATGATGTAAATTGATTTTATTGTGCACCATTTTAAAATTTGACTCATTATAACAAAATCCCACAGTTTTTGACTAGTGTATTGCACTAGTGACGATGATGATGATGATCTAGGTCAAGGATCAAGAGCAGGAACAAGAGCAATTTATCACATTATTTCACCAAATGCTTGTATTGGATTGGTCTGGCGCATACCATATGTGGACTATTCAAATTTGTAAATGTGGTGATAAAGGATATCACACGAGGGAAATTCAACTTTCCATAAATATTTTTCAAATGGTTATTTAGAGGGAGAAAAAGAGATCCAGAATGGGAAATCAACACTCAACAGTTTACAGTTTCAAAAGCAAATGGGTTGGAAATTGGTATCATTGGTATTCCGAGGTCAATGGGTTGGATTTGGATTTGAATTTGGATTTGAATTTGAATTTGAGTTTGAATTTCCTCAACACTTGACACTACATTCCTAAAATGTATAACCTAGAACTTTTATTGTTATGTTCCGAGTCCCAAGTCCCGAGAAATAGGAAAGAAATAAAGCCTTTGAATTTGAATGTGAATGTCTATAAATTTAAATTTTTGTACAAGTAATGTCTACGTTCTACATTCTATACTCTACATGTACTAAATTTTTGCTCTTGTACAAATGAGGATTTTGTGGAAATATTAATGGTCTATAAACACATTCATTCCAGTCATCGGGATAATAAAACATCTATACACAATACACAAAGTGGAAGAAAAAGAAGGAAAGAATGAAACGAACCAAACCAAACCAATGAGAATGAACTTGGAGAAGGAAAGAGCCAGTGCAAAAAAACATTGAACAAGAAAGTTGAATCATCTATTATCTTTTGGATGTAGTGTGAAAATGGAGCACTGAGCATTGAGGATTGTACAGCGTGCAATATACATTCAGTTTCATATGCTCTATGCTCTATGCTCTATGCTCTAAGGTACGACGTTGAAGACACTCATATGGAACTTTGTTCCTGAATAATGGAAAGCATGTATCGTAATACGTAACATATAGGATGTAAGATGTAAGGGCATGCAAACTGCACACCCAACCCCAAATCCAACGGAATGGAACTGTCTACATATTGATTGCACGATAGAGGAAACAAAAACAAAGACGAGAGAGGAGAGACTAAAAACGTAGAGGAAAAGGTTGAAGGTGAAAAAACTGAGAATGGTCTGGGTTCTGCTATCTCGGAGCTTCTCACTTCGCACTTCTAGCCATTTTTCTACACCGTGGACCATGGTTTTACTAAACCTTTTATCTCCTCCCTTGTTTTTTGTTTTTATGGGGAGGGAAAATGGGAAGAAACTACACAGTCTTTTTTGTCAGGTAGCTAAAAACAAAACTATCACACCAAACGAAGCCAAACCAAACCAGGCCATGCAAACTGTACCACTGTTTTGCAAAATTCCAGTTTTCCTTCTCAAAGAAACACCGGAAGAATGACTCGTTTCTAGTTTCTAGATTCTAGATTCTAGATGCAGTGTTTTTAGACTTTAGACTAAAAACAGTTGGAGAAAAGTATAAAAATATGTACAAAATGTACAGTATTTTGCAAACCCAAACCAAGGTTCTTTCAAGAGAACTCTGACCCTTGTCAGAGTCACTTCTCTCTCTTCTCGGTGCACTAGAATTCTAGAGAGCTAGAGAGCTAGATGCTGGACGTACAATAGGAAATAAGAGTACAAAGATGTATTTAGTATCTAGTATCTAGACGAGTGGACGAGGGAGCGCTTGCCAAAAAGATTTCCATTGCAAGTTTCCAAACCACAATCCACACTTGCATATTTCTAGACCTACTTTTTGCTTCTGCTACGAAACGTAAAGGTAGTGTCTAGTGTCTAGTGTTCTACAGTTAATTACATGCATTAAGTAAAAATACCAAGACATGAGCACTAACTACTAACTACATGTCTCATGTTTGCTAACGAAAGAAGCCATACATGATCAAAGGTGAATGGTCAATAGTCATATGGATATGATACATTTTTCTTACATGCAACTACCTCGTGGCTCAAACTGTACATTATAAACTGTACAGTGTACAGCTTGTCCATCATTGTTTTCATGTCATTTATGTTGTATGTTATACGTCCAAACATTTAGACTTGTAAGCTCAAAGTAAAAACAAGTTTCCAACACAATGTTGAAGGCAGGTGGTCGAGAATGTAGAAATAAAATGTTCATTTTTGCCTTCGTCATGGCCGCTCACCACTAAAGTACAAAGAAAAAGGTAAAGATGCACTTGCGAGAAAAAACAACGAGGTGAACCTTGAAAGTCAAATAAACTTGAGGTAGCATGGGCTACGGAGTATGGAGTATGGAAAAGGACTAAGAAACAGGAAAGAAGACTAGAGTTCAAGTCCGTGTTGAAATCGGTGTCTGAGTCGGTGTCGTAGTCGGACATGCTTGATTGTCCAAGAGAATTGCCAACGCTTAGAAATTGCTATACCCTGTGCGGTGCTAGGTTGTGGTGTACTATAGCATAGGTTTCCTATAGCCTTTCCTGTATTTTCTGTCTCTCATTCTGTACTGAAAACGTAACTTGTACAATTGTTCATTTGTTCATTTGTACATGACCATCTACAATCCACAAGTATAGTTTTCCTGCTGACGTTTCCAAATTCCCAGCTGGATCTAAATTTCTCTCGCTCTCTCTCTCTCTTTCTTCACAGGGTCCTTGAAGATTCCTCGAGTCAGAATCAGAAGAGTCAGAAGAGGAAAACCTTTCTCGCCTTATAAACATGACTTAAAAAATTCCGTCCTCTCCACTCGGAATTAGGAATTGAGAATGAAGAATAGAAAATGGACAATGGAGAATGGAGGTGAAATTTAGTTTGAAAATGGAATTGTGGATTGTGGACTGTATGCTGTATATTGTATATGCTGAAAGTTCAACTTTCCCAGCCTGGTTGATGGTTTGATGGCTTGGAAAAGTTGGAAAGTGGACACAAAAATAGACATGAAAATTGGAAATTTCGATTTTTTACTCATTTCTTCTATAGATTTTGGTCTGTTGAGGATTCAATCCAAACCAAAAAACAATGATGAAGGTTTGAAAAGAAAATCAAAGAAAAAACATTTTTTTCAAGGTGGTCAAAATGATTCGAGTATATTATGATCCTATATAAAGAGATTTAGATGTAAAAAGAAGCTACAGGGTAGACAGTGGACAGGGAGAGGCGTGCACTGTGCAGTAACTATTTATAGAATTGACAATGGACAATGGACAGTGTGGACAATGGGAAAATAACACATAACTTTACCCAGTACAGGAACATAAAAGGTAAAACCTATTTATATACGGGAAAAATAGTAAAAAGGGGAGAAAAAAGACATTGAAAAAAAAAAGAAAGGGAGAAAAATTTCAAGAGTCAAATGTTAAAAGTCAACTAGAGGGGAGGAAAAAAGTAAAATACTGAAACTTCCCATGTTCCCATGTTTCACATTCCACAGGAGCATCATTGGGAATGAAAAGGAGGAGGAGGAGGGAGGAAAAGAAATAAAATTGTTTAGATTGTCTGTTGAAAGCTTTTAACGTTGCATCCTTTCAAAGTTATCCATTTTCCGCTGTCTTTGTCTCTTGTATTTACTTTTTTCTGTTTTCTCTATGCTACTTTTTGCTACTCCTTTCCTCCTCCTCTTCTTTTTTTCTTTCTTTTCTAATTTCTTAAACAAGCTGGAGACTGGCAACTGGAGCCCGCTCAATTAGAATGAATGAGGATGAGACAAACGTGAAAGAGTAAATTTTTTTGGCTGCTTCCTCTTTTTTTGGTTGCTCTGGACTATGTCGACTTTCACTGATACCGTTAGTACAACAAAACTTGAAATTCCTACTTCTCTCTAAATTCTACCCTTTTCTCTCGGTTACTATTGTAGTTGAACTGGTGAAATGGAATCTTTTTGAGGTTTTCCTCTATTTAAATACCGAGTCCTTGTGCTCTTTGACTCTCAACTTGCAAGGCACAAATCACAAGGTACAATGCTCTTCTCAAACCACAGCCCATAAGCAACAACAAACAACAAGCAACGTAGGATCTGATCTGCAACACAAAACGTACTCAAAACTCTCCACTCGAATTTCCAGCTCAACATTTTTTTTACCCTATTTTAGTCGAGTATTTGGGGTTTCTCTGGATACTCTAGATGTTCTGGGTGTTCTGGATGTGAATGCGGAACGGTGAAAATTGTGTGCGTGTAACCATGTTTGTGTATGCATGTGCAAAGGACATAAAAAACTGGAAACTCAACGACGGCGAATCAACAACCTTCTCTTCATCTTGGTCTGCTTGCACTACTACAACTACTACCACTACCACTGCTACTGCTACAGCTACTGCTGTACTGCTACTTTCTTTTCCCCTGACATTGTACACCCTACAATACTCCTCATTTTCTCTCTGTGCATCTATCTCTCTCTCTCTCTATCTCACTGTTTCTGTTCCTGCTCCTGCTCTTGCTCTCACTGACGCTTAAGCCAAACGGAGTTTCCCAAACCAAACGGAACCAAGCCACGCCAAAGGAAGCAGAGCAAAGCAGAGCAGACAAACCATTCAAACCAGCATTCCTGCGTATCTCACAAGCTCACAGCTCCATCCTCTAAATCCTGTTCTTTTCCATCTCTTCTTCCTCTCCACTCTTCACTCTTCACTCTGTTCTTTCTGTTTCCACTTAACCCGTCTGCCTGTCAGGCTGTTGTTTTTTCCCTCTCACCATTTTTCCTTGTTCCCCGGCAACTTCAAGTCCCGTCATCGTTATTCCTCGCTCCTCGTCGCAGTCATCGGTATCAGTATCAGTATCCCAACATTCGATTGTCATTGTAAACAAACTCTGGTACATCAAAACCAACACCAACAACAAGTAGTTTTTTTCTCAAAGTAAACTCATGCTCATTGTTTCACATGGAGAAAAGAACAGGATCGAACTGTCTCGAACTGACTAGTTCAAGTTTGTACCTGATCAAGTAGTGAAACTGTAAAGACAATTACAATAATAATAACTTTTATCATTATTATTATTGCATAAACTCGTGTGGTTTGGTTTTACAACATAAATCCATCCTTTTATAGTTTGTTTTTTCCACAACTCTCAAATCTCAAATGTAAAAGTATTAAAGATTCAAGACCGTATTCTAATAATCAATGGATTGTGAATCATGTGTACATAAATATTTAAATACATATGTACATTTGCTGCTGTGGTTCAGTGTTGTAGATTTAAAAATCTAGAAATTAAAATTTGGGAGAAATTAATACAGTTTTTAAAAATATGGTGGGAAGATAAAAATTTAAATTCATGAAATCAGTTGTTTAACTATTGAACAATGTGTTGCAGAAAGAAATTTAGGAAGGGAGGAATTTCAATTTCAGGTTGTGTGAATGGTGAACGGTGAATAGTTCAAGATGAAGGTGAAAGGTTAAAGTTGAATTTCACGTGGTGAGTTCCAGGATTCTCCATTTAAATTTACAGTTACATGTGTGTTACGGTGAATTTTGAATCTTGAGTTTTGAGTTTTGAATGTGGCTGTTGGAGCTCTATTGTACTTACACATAGATAGTAAATGGTAGAAAGTTCCTGTACATACTTTCCAGCTCCCAGTTTCCAGTTTGTTTTAGAATCGATTCAAAGTTGGTTCTTAAATGAACTTGCCTAATAAACTTGTTTGCTCCGGACTTCTTGTTCGTGGTCTGGTGTAGTGGTTCTCAGTGTCTCCTTATTCCTTTGACCATTTACCATTTTCATCGTCCATGAAATAGTGAAATAGTATTCGAGTCGCGTTGGAGTCGCCTTCTTACTTGTCCTGGAATTCGAATTCGTATTCGTATTTGTATTTGTATTCGTATTCGTCGGCGTTGTCATTGGTCGGAATATCCATTATAAATCGTAATATTATGTTCCCATTACCATATATAATTTTAAAGGAGTTATGCATACCAAAAAAATAATAAAATAATATAAAATTCTACCGTCTACAGTCAGTGTATAAATCTCAGCCGTTTTTGTGCACACATTTACATATGTACATATGTAGGTTCGGATAAAACATACAAACAAAAAGTGTGCTTTACAATTCAAAGAACCAAACCAAAGCAGACGAGAGCAGAAATTCAAATTCAAAGTTGGCTTTGCTCTCACTGGTGATTTATTACGATGATTATCACACAATCATAAATAATTTCTTCCGCTTTTTCCGGTGTGCTCTGCTACAGCAACGCCCATGATATCTAGTGATTCGGAAAAGTTCCTTTCTATTCACCTATACACTATTCATGCGTCTTGTACGTTGTACATATTGCATTGTGTTACAGTTGACGGATAGAGCAAGAAATCCCATTTGTGTACAGTGTGAAATGTAAAGTGTAAAGTGTACAGTGTACATAAATAGAAACATGTGAAAAACTACCTTTGTTTGACATAGTATTACAATAACATAAATGTCGTTAGCATCAACTTAATGCTGTTACTTTTACTGCCACTTTAATTGCTATAGTTTCTTACACTTGTCATTTAGAGATCCAGCTGTATCAATATTCAATATAAATTTTTATTTAATGACATAACACGAAAAAGTGTTACATAATATAAAAATTTCCACATTCCAATTCTGATATTTATATATTATTCACTGAAGATCAACCGGCGAACGGTAAAGGGAGAAAATAATTTTGTAAATATTCAAATGTCTATGTAAATGTTTGTGTGTGTCCTTGTGTGTACAGTGGAAGGTTTAAAGTTTCTCACAACAATTGAGTTTCAGTTTGTGAATTATGGTTGAATAGTTGTAAAATAATGTTCCACATTCCACATTCAACTTGTGGGGATTGTTCAACAAGTATTTGAAAATCCAGAACGACAGAAATCCAGAAATCCAGTTCAGTGTACAAAGTACAAAGTTAAAATTTCGAGTTAATCAATTCAGTATGACAACAAACAACTAAAATTACGCAAGTTCCAAATTCCAAGTTTCCAACTTGTTTCTCCTTGTTCTTATCATCATGGGAACAGCGTCAAGACAGAGAACAAGAAGGAAAACAACAGCAACAACAAAAACAACCACCACGACAACTCGATCCAGAATAAGATGCACCAAAGTTGTGAAAGAGTGGTTGAAACAGTACAGAATAATATTCAGACAATATTCTCTAGTGATTGTTGAACACTAGAGGAACTGAATTCAAACTCAAACTCAAACTCTTCTTGAAGCAATAAAGTAGAGGAAAGTAAATGGAATGGAATTTCAATGGCAGTTTTCCCCGTTTCCCCATGTGTGAATAGTGAATGGTGAATGGTTAATGATTTGTTTGTTAAGACCCGAACAAGAGCTGTTGTGAAACTCAGCTCAGCTCAGCTCCACTCAACTTTGTACCAAAACTTGTGTAGAATAATATTAAAGTTATATCACAAGTTATACGTAGTAAGGTGTATTTAGCAACACTCCTTGTCTATGAGATTGCCATTGTAATTGTAATTGTCAGTGTTATTGTTGAAGATAATTATTTTCAATGTTGTTCTGCTTACTCAATTCCTTCCTCCTCTGCTTCAGCCTTGAGTTACTTGAGAAACTTGAATTACTTGAATCCGAGAATAATAATAATAATAATATAAGCGATAAGCTGTAGTGGAATCTTCAAACTGACAAAGACAAAGACAAAGAGAGAGACGGAAACCGTGCGGGTTTGAATGGTGTAACGAGTAACGAGTATGGCGGCAGTTGCAGGGATTTATGGATTAGGAGAAGACCCTTTTAACCTTTGTAGAAATCCAAAAATCTATGGAGAACGGTTTATGCACTCAATTCAACAACAACAACATGACAAACATGAAAAAGCCTTGGAAATTTTGTGAGTTGGAAATAAATAAATAAATAAATGTAACAACATTTGCATTTGTATCATGTCTAATTTGTGGATTTTCTAGGATGTATTCCCGAAATTATGAATAGTTGCTCAAGATATTTCATATTGGTTTATCATGTGTAAAGTAATAGATAAAAGTGTACAAGAAATTAACTGCTAATGATGTACCATGAATAATTTTATACTTTTTACACTTACTCTGCTTGAGGAAACATGTAGGGAAATACACAAAGTGCACGGTTTTGTATTCATTCAAGTCAAAGTGGAAGTCGAACTCAAACTCTTACAAGTCGAGTTTGGCGTCGATGAGTATGTTTTTGTTGTCAACATCAACATCAGCATCATCCTTGCAAATGAGACTAGGGAGTAAGTAGAGTAGGAGTGTGTAAAATCTAAAATCATAAAGCGAAAGATGATGCGAAATCTAGTTTCTAGTTTCTTGTTTCTAGTTTCTACTTGCTTCTTTTTTTGCACATTCGGAATTGTTTTTGTCTATAATTTGCATCCTATTTTCCATACAATTATCGACTATGTGCTTACACTTGCTTTTCCATTCTATAAATACACTTGCCTTCAAGTGTAAGCTGACAATTCTGTATTCTGGTATTCTGTATTCTCTATTCTGCACAATTCAAACGTAATGTACAGAATACATAGTACAGAATATAGAGTAAAGAACATGTAGAAAAATAATGAAATACCACAAAAAAATTCTTGGCTAACAACTTTAGCGCAAACTTACTGTATGAATCTGAATCTCCGGCTGTTCTGTTCCGTTCTGTATTCTGTATTCCAAATACTTTTTTCACTCCTTTGTTTTAGTTATGTATTCTGCTCTAGTCTTCTAACCATTTCACATCTGTCATCTCGCTTTTAATGAAAGAAATTTCCTTTCATTTCTATCTTCTATGTGACACACTGTACAATGTACAATGAACGTATAAATTATAAATGAATTTATACATTAAATTCAAGTTGCATACTTATTTTTGAGGGAATGTACGAAAACCCAGTTGTTTGTATGTGTTGTATTGTGTAGACTGCGTAAGAATGATGGAGAGTTGTAGACAGTTGAAAATTATTATTAGTATACTCCACCTCCACCTGCACGTTGTAATGATCACGAATTGTAAAATATAAAGTATAAATAATAAAGGTTGTTCCATTTAATAAAAATCCACGACTACTGACCTGACGTTTTTGTGTTACAATCCTTTTAAATTGAATAAAAAATTATTACAATTATCTTTAACTTTTAAAGTACTATTTTTTAATTTCGGAAGCAGAGTGTGAAAGAAAAAATAATAATTAAGTACGGAGTAAAACGGAAGGAATAATAAAAATGAAACACTGGAATCGAGAATTCAGAAACATGGAAATAAAAAAGCATGTTAGAAACCAATATAGAAAACTATGGGAATTTATAGAAGAAGCTAACCTAATCATTTTGTCATTTTTCCTCCCTTCAAACATGTTCTTTCTACTACACTCAATACTCAATGTTCAAAGATGTTGTAGTGAAGTAAAGGGAAGCAGAAGGAGAGGCAGAGACAGAGACAGTGAGAGATGGAGAAAGTTGAAGAGCAATATATGTAAATATTGAATGCTTATGAAAGGCACGTGATCGGTACCGGGTGTAGACTAGAGACTAGAGACTAGAGACTACGGAATATCGAAAAACATGGAAGGAATGTGACCACTCATGCATACAAAGAAGGATTTCTCATCGATAGATCTCTACTTGCTCAAAAAATCCTGTAATTCCTATCTTCCGTCCTTTTTCTATATTTTCCCTGATATCTTCAAAATGCATCGTATTATATTATATTACATAATATTGTACATCATATTTCCTGCAATATTATTATATAATCTCTTCATCTCTCCTAATACCGCACACCACATACTACATACTTGATCCACATAGACTCATAGTTCACATTTTGGTTTCGGAATTCTTTCCGTTTCTTATAGAAATAAAATACCTGCGAGCTTTCATGGAGCATGAGTGATCCAAAACTAAAATTTGAAATCATCTAGTGACTAGTGAGAAAAAGACATAAAATACCTACAACCTACAAAATACACATTACACATAGACTTGAAATTATATCAGTATAAACACAAGACACAAGACACAAGACACAATATATCATATCTGTCATTTATTTAGTAGTATAAACTTTGGGACTTGAGACTCTTTCGATTTAAATTTTCAATTCTAGATTTCTAGATTTCTCATTTTCCTATCAGAAATCAACCGACTGAAAAAGTAGTTAATAATGTCGCGATCTGAATTTATTCACCACTTTGCTTTACAAGCAATCACAGGTTAAAGTATGGATAATGGATACGAAAGATGTGGGTAAAACAAAACTGGATATTTTTCTCCAAAAAATAATGTGATTATACAGATAAGTGTAAATCCTAAAGTCAAACTTATATTCTTATACTATATGCTCAGCCTTCAAGCTTCCACGTAAAGACGCTTATCATTACTACGGAATACGGCATTATCGTCAAGTCAAACACGTGTATTTATCTGCACTTTATCTACTCTTTAAGCTGTACACTGTACGTTGTACATTGTACCATGTTAAATATATATACAGACACCACTGATCACTGATGCGTATAAAAGAGACGAGAAAAATCCCTACCGTATTTTTCATATTATCCAAATAACAAAATAACCGATTTTCCTAGGATAAAAACGATCTTGTCTCCAGATTCTAGATCCTAGATTCTAGATTATTGATGGAAAAGATCCAAACAGAATCCGTGTGCATTGTACATTGTACATGACACATATGTCAAATGTAATCTCCACATGCAAAACATTCTGTGCTAGCACCTGAACTAGCCAAACTCCAAACTCCAAAAGAGGAGACAAGAAAAGAAAAACAGTTTCCAGCATTTCCGTTTCCTATATTTTTCATCTAGAACCTAGAGTCTAGAGTACACAATATGCAGACTTTTTCCATAGCTCATCCATCAGAACAAGTCAGAGTGACACTTTAGTTGAAATTTCAAATAGGAGAAAATGGGGAAGGATCCAATACAGTTGAATGTTGAATCAAGTCAAACCGAGTCAAGTGAACCAAGCTGCTCTATACTGTACCCACTTGTCTAGTGTCTAGTGTCTAGTGTTTATACTTTTTCCAACTAAAACTGGAATTGGAAGTAAAAAGAAGACCTAGAACCTAGAACCTACAAGATTGACCCAGAAAGTTGTACGTCAATGTAAATGTGGATCTGAACATGGATCTGATTGTGAGCTGGACGTAAAAAGTATATAGATATGCGTAATCGGCTCAATTTCCCACTTTCTCAACTCTCAACTCTCAACCCAAACCCACAAAATATTGCAGAAAGGCAAATGGAAAGAGTTGAAAAAGCAAGAGTTGCAAAAATCCTCTTCACACTTTCCAGTCCTAGTCTGATCTGGTCTGTGCACTGTGCACTGTGCATGCAGTAGAACTCATTTGACTGTATTCTTTTCTATGTTGTACGTCACAACTGTAATACATTATGCATTGTACAATACGTAACAGAGTTAGACCTAGTTGAGAGCTAGAAAAATAGAAGAACAAGAAACAAGACACAAGACATGCGATGTGCACTCACCATTCACTTGACTTTGACTTTCTCGCAACTCGAGAGATCTCCACTGAAAAAACAGTCTTTTGGTCTTATTGGTTTCTATGGTGTATTTTTCTGTGTAGATCTGTAGATGTGTACATGTTTTTTGCTTTTGTACAGACCGTGGACTGTGAATTGTGGATAGATCTATCTCTATCTGTATCTTTAAAACCGACATGTTTCCATGTTTCCATTCTCACAACTGTCTGATCCTTAGAGCCGATTTTAGATTGTACATCTTTTTACACTCTAGATTCTAGACTGTAGAATCTAGAATCTAGAATTCAGCCTAAAAATGGAAAAATTCAGCACTTTACGGTCATAGCTTGTTGGTTTCTCGTTCCTCGTTTATCCTTTTACTCTTTCTTTCTTTCTTTCTTTTTTTCTTTCTGCTTTCTCCTTTGAAACTTTCAACTGTTCAACGCCTTTCCCAATGTGTTTTGTGCCTTGTGTACTAAATTTTGAACTGTAATGTATAATGTATAAGTGGGTCGGAGGAAGAGAGACGAAGAGAGAATAGAGAATAGAGAATAAAAATGAGAGGAGTGAACAGAGAGCAGAGAGCAGAGGGAAGGAGAAAACGGAGAAAAGAGGAAAAGGGTCAAGAAAAAAATGAAAAGGAGGAAACGTTGTTTCTTATGATTATTATTCTTCCTTGTGTTCATTTTTATGGGTAAATGCATCTCTTTTCCTTTCTCTCTCTTTCTTTCTCTCTGTACTCTGTACTCTGTACCATAGAAATGTACTTGATACTTGATGCTGGATGCTTGATGCTAGTCAGGGTTGAAGAATTAGGGTTTAGGGCGTATAACGTGTAGTGTATACACTTTATAAAAAATACACTATACTTAGTGAAAACTTGTGCTTCTGTTTGTGCTGGTAGTTTTACTTTTACTTGTACTTCTGTTGTCACAGAGTTATTCAGCAAGTATCCAAAATATATTATACATTATACAGTACAAAATACCAAATACAGTGTATAAAATAAATGTGTAAATGGATGGGGAAAAAAATACTGTACATGAAGGAAACATCAATACAAAATATGGAAATAGAGGAAAAGAACCAAATTTTCCAATGCTCAATGCTACATCAAACCGAATACCAAATACCGAATATCAACCAGAATTTTTATGACAGTAGACAGTAGTGTATATTTTACACTGTATACTGTAGAGAAATTGAAAAGTCTAGTAGCCAATATTCAGCTGTAAAGTAGCAAATAACAGAATAAAACTCCCAACTATTTTCTTTTAACCTTTTTCTCGTTCTCTTTTTCCACTCCCTTTTTACGCATGACTTTATTTCTCTGTCATTTTTCTCTAAAACATATTATAGTAAGTAGTTAAATATGCAATATGTACACCCATTGTATAGAGTACAGTTTATATAGTATATAAAATATTATAGAATATGGAAGATTGAAAAGTTTAAATACTCTTTTGAAAGAGTATCAAACCAAGTTTGGTTCTTTGGGTTTTGGGTTTTGTGCAACTTGTGTGTTTTTTATTTTTTCATCTTATCCCGTCATATGTCAAATGTGTCTGTCTTTTTATACTGTACAACGTACAATGTACAATGTACATTTGTAGTGTACAAGCTTTTCTCTGGAGACTTAAAGCCCTCTTAACTTGAACCTACTCTTGAACTTTTGCCTACTTGTTTCTCTTTTCTCCTTTCTTCTTTCAATACTGCTCGGTTACACAAGTTGCGACTTTGAGTTTTGAGTCATCAATCCATTCATATCCATAACATTACATTGTGTTACCCAACGCACTTGAGTACGGTACACAGTAGACGGCATACTATACACGAATGTTGGTGTTGATATGGGGTAAAATACACATAGACTGCAGACTGTAGACTGTAGGTATATTGTACATGTACATTGCAGACTACATACGTTTTGATCTTTAATATTTATTGGATTTTTCACATCCATCTCGTACAGTATAAAAGTACCACAATACAATGCGTTGGGCCTTGGGCGAAGCAGAGCACTTACATTTATATTTGTATTTGTATTTTCAAAAAGAACAGGGGAAAACATTACAAAGTTTCCTGGATTCCCCGAACTTTTTATACTATCATTTTCAATGTCTCCAAATTCTAGTGCTCAAAGCTCAAAACTCAAAACTCACAAGCTCAAGTATCGCGTAACTGAAAACAAAACACAAAAAACAAACCAAGTATAGTATTTAAACTAAAAGCAATTTTATAAAAACGAGTTGTGTCAACCGGAGAAGAAAAGCTTAAAATTTAAAAACAAAAGGTCCTTGAGTAAATATTTCAGTATTTCAGGATTCCAGTATTTTTGTACTTCAGTATTTTGCCTCTCTTCCGCTCAAGTCATGTTATGTACATGCTCAAAAGCGGTGGAAACAAAGGAACGGAACTAAATCAAAAATCAATAGCAGTTAAAATGGGAGCATCTCACATTTTCAGCCGGGTAATTACAAGAAATTTATGTAATACAGAATGCAGAATGCAGGCTCCAGAATCCAGAATCTAGAATCCCGGCTCTAGACGGTAGACGATGCAAAATTGACGAGGGAGGGACGAGGATTTTGCAACTAGAGTATTTTGCTATGAGTTCCGGTCCCAGCTGTATTCAGTTGCCGGTTCGTAAAATCTCAACTTCCGGCCCTGTAATTCAGGCTCTGTTGACAAGTGAACCAACTGGCGGCGGCTCTGATAAAAAACAACTTTCAAGCTGTCTAGATTCTAGATTCTAGATCCTAAGTTCTAGATTCTAGATGTTTGGCTGTTGCTATGTCAGTGTTGTCGGCTTTGCAGGAGAGAGAAAGAGCGGCAGAGAGATGGAGTGTGAGTGTATCAGAAGTAGATTGTACATTGTACACGTTGTACTATGTACATTTTATACTCATACAACAATAATACGTCATTCAAAATTCAAAGGAAGGTGAAATAAAGTACGTGCTCAGTTCACAAAGCACAGAGTCTAGAATCTAGAGTTTAGAATTTACAGTCAAAATTCTACAGGCTGCAGTGTTCAGTTTACAATTTAGATGTTAGAGTCGCTGGATTGAGTGTAAAATCTAGCGTCTAGAGCTTTTTCCCTTCATCTAAAAGACATGAAATATGCATGACTAGCTCTATGCAAATTGTTTGTCTGTACATTGCACGTTGTACATTGTACATGTATTATGACACAATACAGAGCTTATGAATAATACAGCTGATTACATGCAATATGCAGGCTGTAAGTCATCCAAGATGTGTCTCGCTAATGATAAGTAAGAATAAAAATAAACACATTTACTCTCTCTCTCTCTCGGTGAATGGCTTGTGAGTGTGTGAGTGTGAGTGTGTGTAAATTGTGTGATGAAAGTCATTTTCCTTGGTGAAATGGAGCATTTGGCAAATAGTTATAATAATAATAATAGTATGTCAAAGACATTTTCCATACTGCACTCTTTTTCCCTCTTATTTTTCCGTCAGCTCTTCACATTACTACTTACTCACACTATACCCTATACCCTATACCCTAGACATTGTACATTTTACAATATATATTGTACAGGAGACTTTCTTTACAATTTACAATCCTTTTAAATAAACACGCAGAATTTTATGCTACGATTCCCGATTTTTTTTCCATAAACCAGAATACAAAATTGTACTCAATAACCTCATTTCCCATCTTACATCTTACACTTGGTAATATTGAAGGTCTCAAAGTCAGGACAAGTACAAAGCACAAAGCACAAAGTACAAAGTAAATCCAAGTTTCAAATTTAGAGGTCTGTGGTATTTGAACAAAACCAAAATAGCTTTTTTACTCTTTTGTAATATTACATGAATAAAAATAGGTCATGTAGAATGTAGAAAAATCCAAAATCCTTTCTCATTTTTCTATAACCTTTTTCTAACGACAAGCACAAAAAAACCAGAATAAAGTTGATTCATTTTTTTCTGTTTGTAATTATTTAAAAACAATAATAATACTATCCATTTATTCTCATTTTCTGTTTCCTTTTATATACTTAAAACTACCGTTTTGAATTTATTTTTTCCCTGTTCGTTGTACGACTGGCTTTGGGTTTTTTGCTGGCGTGATTGTCGTTGTCTTTGTCATATTTTCTACCACATAATAAATTTATGTGGATATGCGAGATAATGTCATTGTCTATTGGAAAAGTCGTCATCATTTGTCGAATGTCGAATGTCATCTGTCGTTTGTCGTTTCTCCATCGCCGTTCATCACATAAATCATAAATCATGGAGAATAGAAAATAAGAGTATGTATTGAAGCAGAAGGGAATCAGGCTACTAGCAGACTAGTTTTTTACTCTTTCTGAGACATAATATAAGATTTACATGACTCTATCCGCTATACTCCGTACATTGATTACCTAGATACTTCCTCACATTGTAATACTTTGGGTGTGCTGCTGATTATAATGGGATAATGTCTATGTATATAGTATGACGAGAATGGGGAACAAAGTAGGGAGAATTATGCTATAAATCCATGTAGAATGTAGAATGTAGATATTTGCCATGTATTATATTATGGAGAAATCACGGGTGAAAGAATAAAGGAAAGATGGAGAATGGAGAATGGAGAATGGAGAACCGAGAGACTGGTATAATAAAGTCGAGGCAAATGAGAACTTTGCTAGTCATTCAGATTGAGAAAGTCCAGATCCAGAGAGAAGAAAGGAGAGTAATATGGAAATTAATGACTTCTTTTGCAGTTTTATAGGCCCGTAACTCCTGTTTCATTATACGCAATGAATATTTTAATTTCCATCCTAAGAGAGAGAATTACTGTACGATAAAAGGGAAACTGGGTTTTCTATAGCTTGTACTCTGTACAAAGTACAAAGTACACTTTACAAAGTACATTGCTCATACACAGTGTTGAGGGTGTTCCATGTTCTTATATGGTGTACAGTGTACATTAGGCAAGCATCAAGTATTACGTACATTAATATTGATATTTGATATTCTATGTTGAATGTTCAAGGTACTTTATTATTATGTACTACATCTTTTATCCAAAATATGGATGTAGAATGTAGAAATACCCACAAAACTGTAGTATCTAGTATCTAGTATCTGCAAGTTGGAAGTTGGAACCTGATAGATCTTTTGGGACAGCCTCAAAAGATCAAATCCCACACGAGCTAAATTACTACTCTTTAAATGTGTGTATGAATTTATGCAGGTATATTTCATTCCACTCGCCCATGTTCTGTGTTCTGTGTTGTAAAAAAGGAAGGAATCGATAAGAGATGATTAAAAAGACCTTTACATTTTCTTACATACATGTATGTAGTATGTAGTATGTACAATATATCCAGGCGGGAAAATATAAGGTTAAAATAGTGAGTACCACAAGTCCTTTTTCTTTGCCCTTGGTCCTCTTTCCTCTGCTCCAGAGTTCCAGAGTTCCAGTGTTCCAGAGACAGAGACAGAAGCAGAAGCAGAGGCAAAACGATGGAATGGATATTGTGGGAAATGGAGATGAAAATTCCTCATACTAAATTTAATATGTGCAGTCTAGAGTCTACAGTCTACAAGCTAAAACTTTTCACATTCCAGTGTGTAGTGTGTGTGGTAGGGAAAAGGGGCACAATAGAATGCAAGGAAACCACGAGTGAAGGAAAGGAAAAGTGGTCGGCACAAGGCACAAGTTGATCTGTACATTGCACATGTACGTATAAATCATAATAAAGTCCATAATGACTTGAACCCAGTTTTTTGTATGTAGAATCTGGATTCTAGATTCTAGATTCTGGATTCTGCCGTAGAAAGTAAGTAGAAGGGAACGTAAGTGTTTCTCTCATTATGAGTTTAACGAATCAAAAGTGAATCTTGTCACTTTGTTCAACCACGAGGGAGAAGTCCAAGTAACAAGGAAATATTTTCAAGTCTCCAGTATACAGTGTACAGTGTACAATCCAACTCCACAGAAAGAAATTCGGAGATAGAGTTAGTTCATGTAGTTCAAGTTGGGAACAAGGTTGCAATCATTGTCCTTGTCGTCGTCATCATGACCATCACTGCCATTGTCATTGTCATAGTGGTTGGAGGAGCAATATGATGACTTTCACTTGGATTTTACGAGGATCTATAATCCATAATCTATAACCTATAGTCCAAACACAGCTGCTTCTGTCTCAGAGGTGGAGAGTTATGTGTAAACTAGTCTGGACGTTTTCTAATACAAAACATGGTGTATACAGAATGTACATGTTGATCTAGAATCTAGAATCCAGAAGTAGATGTAAAAGTATATGGATGGATATGGAAAGTCTTCTATCTTCAATCTCCAGCAATCAATAGTTTCTCAACCTTTCTCTTCCAGTTCATTGCTCAGATTTCTTGTCGTCACCGATCGGAGGATCGGAGGTGACGGAACTTTGGAATGAAATGGCATTGTCATTTTCAGTCTATTGGTTGAAATATAGATTACCGTAACAGTATATCCTGCCATGACCACAAACATCTATTGGTACTTGAACTGTGAACACATACGGGATACAGATATAATGCAAATTGCAATGATGAACTTTACAGATCAATTTTTATTTTAATACTCTTACAGATATTCAGCATCTATATATATATATCTTTTGTGTTCACCATCAAAAACTCGGCTCATCATCAAAAGCTTAACCCTGAAATAATCTGTCGGTGTTGCTGTCGGTATCGGTGTAGAAAAACACAAGCATGAGTGATGATAGGCAGTAGCCACAAGTATGAGGTAATCAGTATACAGTATACGTAGCAGAACAGAACGTACCATGATCACGTTGAAAAGATCCAATTCATCATGAGCTGTACAGTGTACAACGCACAGTTTACGTGTTCGGGGATGAGGATACTAGTTACTAGATTCTAGTAGTAAAAATTGTCATCGGATGGACAATGCATCATGGATCATGAATCCTGAGTCCGAAATCGCATGTTATCCGCACATCCACCATCCAAAATTTTACACATATATTCCTAATGTCCACGTTCATACCCGAATTGCCGTACCACCTACCTCGAGGATGACTTTATCTATATACTTGTCTATTTTGTGGTTGTTTAGAGAGGGGACAGCTTTATATTTTTTTCCTTTCTTGTGTATTTGTCTGCAGACTACAGTCTACAGTCTACAATCTATAGATTATAGATATCTACATTTAACATTCAACAAACTACATGAAACTCCTTTGGTATAGTCTATAGTCTATAGCCTGTAGTCTTTAGTTTTTGGTATAGTGTCACTATTCGCCATGTATTCGCCTCATGACATGGACATTGGCATCAACATCAACATCAATGTCGATACCGATGCGGATGTTGACTGTGCACTGTTCACATTTTAGACGCATGGTGAATGCTGACTGCACATGTGTGTTTTGCGTTTGGCGTTTGTAGTTTGGAGCTTGGATGTCTGTATTCTTCAGTCTTCAGTCTGCTGGTCTGGTCTGGTCTCTAAAAGTAATCCTTTGATAAAACTCATGAATAATTTATGGTGACAAGTAACAGTACAAGTCACAGTATAGTAGCGGCAGTAGACAGTAGACACCAGAAAGTATACTGCACAACGTACAGCACAGCACAGTACAGTTGTCCTCGTCCTACTCATACTCATTCTCGTACACATTACACATATTCGTGCTCTGCATCCGCAATTTTTTGTGTGTGTAATTAATTAATAAAAACTGGTGACTTTGTTTAATCACTAGTCATGACAAGTTTAAGCAACTTGTTATTGCAAGCAGATAACTGCTTAATGTCTATAATTCATTCTGTCCTCTGCTGTTCACTGTTCACACATGAAGCGTAGTCAAGTCAATTCAACTACATGTATGTGGAGCTCGTATAGCTCTTATATGTTATATTTCTATTAGAAAATTACAGAGTACACAAACACACAAACACACACACACACAACTGGAAATTAACATGCCTACATCCTTTTATCCACACTAATAATCATCATCTTTACTACAACTACTATTATACTAACCTTCTATATAATCCTTCCTTTCCCCTAAAAGGCGTAATTTACACTCCCAGGAAATACAGAAATATAGAAATTATATTCATGTTTAGAGCTTAGAGTACTCGACACACAAAATACCAAATACCAAACCACCAAATGTCTGTACAATGTCTATGAAAAGAACAGATAGAAAAATCAGACAGAATTTTTGGAATCCGACGTCAAACGTCAATATAATTTAATTAAAACTACACATTTTTCATTTCCAATTTCAGCACAATGTACAATTTTATAATATAGATATTTGCGGGTATAATAGTGTTTACACACAAACATAAATAGAAAATAAATGGGAAAGTAAGGATGGTTTTATTTATTTTCAGTATTTCAAGGAAAGTAGATTTATTTGAGATTGAGATTGAGATTGGAAATATTAAATACTGGTGTATATTGTATACTGGATAGTGTAGGGTTCTGAAACAAATTAATTATTCAAAATTCAATAGCTCGGCAGGAGTTGGATATTTTCATATTTGTGCTCTGGTTTTTGCAATGTCATGCTTTATTAACCATTGTTCAATTACCACCCGCCTGGACTTTATTCATCACTGCATCGCACCACACCGTGGCAAACATACAAACATAGTTGCCTAGCAAGTAGCAAGTAGCAAGAGTCAGGAGTAAAGTCAGAAGCAAGGAGAAAGTTCTTGCTGATTCTTTGTTCTCTACATTCTACATTCCGTCACTTCACACACTAATATTTTATGCAAAAGAGCCCATATGCTGAATAAACATGATTGTGCGAGCGTGGGCATTGCGTGTGTGGAGTATGAAGTATAGAGTATAGAGAATGGAAACTGGAGCATGGAACGTGGAATATGGAATATGGATATTAAAGAAGGGATGGATAATAGGGTGTACCAAAAAT
The DNA here is from genome assembly GCA_034698265.1 of Sminthurinus aureus. Lineage (NCBI taxonomy): Eukaryota > Metazoa > Arthropoda > Collembola > Symphypleona > Katiannidae > Sminthurinus > Sminthurinus aureus. Next base: position 22,286 of record JAQGBH010002830.1, read on the forward strand.
TTCAAACGTACAATTCCCATGTTTTTACAATTTGAGCATGTTTGGGCTGGCTAAAAAA
>JAQGBH010002831.1:0-22342 GCA_034698265.1 Sminthurinus aureus
ACTACTCTGGCTAAGAGAAATAGCCACTACTCTGGCTAAGAGAAATAGCCACTACTCTGGCTAAGAGAAATAGCTATATTCCAGAAGAACTTTTTAGAACCGAGTAGTGTCGTTTTGTCTTAGAATTAGGCGGACCCCATGACGCCATCACACACGGGTTTTATTAGAGGTTAGATTGAGGAAAATGAAAAATTTCCTTTGTTGAAAAAGAGACTCGCATTACTTATGTCAATGGTGAATGTGGAAAGTAAACTGAATAAATATGAATACGAATATAGTTTTAAACATGCATAAACGAACAACTAGTAATATATGGAATTCTCGAAGGAGAAGTCGTATGAATTCATTCTTTTTTGTCGAATCTCCAACTTTGATACAGTTCCAACTCTCAAGTCTCAAGTCTCGAGTTAATGAAAAGGAAAGGGTGAAATGTCATGCGTTAACTGGTGTATATAATTTAGGTGTCGAATTTAAATGTCTAGGTGTAGATTTCTGTCTGGTGTGTTGTGTTGTGAGCTCCAGCTCCGTATATTTGAACATATTTTGTGTTGGAGAAAGGAGAAAGGCAATCAAGTTGATCGACACATCAACTTCTACCATCTACGGGTGGAGATGAATGAGTTTTCATTAGAATAAATTAACAATTTACTACAGGGAGAGACAACAAAAAGAAGGAGGCCGGAGAAAATGAATCAAGGCCACTGCTTCCGGTTTCTCCTACCACTCTTTTTCAAATTCAATTCAAATAAAGTTCCACATCTCTGACTAGACGAGAGACCAGACCAAACCTTGAGTTCTTTCCGATCTCTTGAATTTGCATCCGTGCGCTTTTTCACTGTCGGATACTGTCTCTCTTTTTCAGCTGTTTTTTTACTTCTACTTTAGGTTTGTTTTCGTTTTCTTTTTTCTCTACATCTTGAAACTAAATAAGAATGAATTGGCCAGAGTCACGAGACAAAACTGACGCAAGAAAATAGAAAACGCATCCAAGAAGACAAAGAATGCACACACTTTTAAAAAAAGAAGCAAGAGCTGAGTACAAACCTGTCACAAACTTTTTTCTCCCTTGTTTTCCATCTTTTCTTATCCTATTTCGCTTTCTTTTCCCTTTGTATCATGGTCTATTGTCTACTGTGTAGGATGACGGCATTTTAATATTGTTAAAACACGGAGAATACTTTTGTATCTTCTGTTTATTTCTTCATCAACAATCGAAGATGGAAAGCTTTTGTACATTTCTATTGAAGCTTTTGTTCTTTTGTGTACATGTGCATTTACGTAGCAGGAATGCGGATTCTTTTCTCTATTGATTTTATGATGCAGAAATGTCTGCTAATGGTATGAAAATGTGTAGAAAAATAGAGAAACAAGGCGGAGAAATATGCGTAAGTGGATGCGGACTTTATTTTAATGATGTTCTATGTTCTATTTTCAAGAGGCATTATAATTGTGGATTGTAAGTGGTGAATGTGTTTGTCTGTATTTTCTTTTGGACTCTGGACTGCAAAGTACAAGAAAAATACTTGAACGAGCATTGAGTAGATATGTTTCGTACACTTTGTACTTTGTACACATATAAAGATGCTGATGGATTCACACAGACAAGAGTCAGAGTCAGTGGAAACAAGACAGGCAAAATCAGAGTGAAAGTGGAAAGTTGGATAATGTTCCATTTTCTAGGGTTTGTTCTTGTACTGTTTTTGTCTAAAAAAAGTCGTTTCCATTTTATTTTGCTTGCTTTTTTTCTCTGGTTTGTTCTCTGTATGTGGACAGTCGGAATTACATCGACACTGACTGCTACACTACTGAGACAGGACATGGGAGCTGGAAAATGGAGGAAAATCCAGTGAAAGGCAAAGGAGGAAGAGCAAGATGGAATGTGTGGTAGATATAACATACAAACTCTATACTGTATACTCAATACTCATGTATGAAAATAATAGGATTCGCCCTAATGGACTCGCGAAAAAAATGCACTGCTCCTTTTCTCCTTCGTCTTTCTCCGTCTTCATCTCAACTTCAAGTTTAGCACAGAGTTACTTTCTGAATGTAGACAATAAATCTGTACAATGTACAGTGTACAGCATAAACAGATACGTATGCAGTGTGCAGTGTACAATGTACCATACACGCAAAATCTGTCTGAATAAGCACGTTCACTGTTCAGTGCTCATCGTCATTACTGCATCAACATCAGAATCAGTTTCATTTTCAGCGTCTGAACTATAGCACTGCAGTTTCGTTCCGTATAAAAAAATGGAGAATCCCAAGCCGAAGCTAAAGCTGAGGTTGGAACTAGAGCTGCAGCTACAGTAGAGTTGATTCTTCTCCATCTTTTCCCGCCTGTCTCTATCTCTGCCTGTCTGCCTCTAATATCTAGTCTCTACCCGTAAAGTAGAGCAACCAGGAAATTTATAGAACAGGGATCTTCTTCCTGTCGACTCGAGTTGAGCAGTCTCAAAAACAATACGTTCCTTTTTACACAATTCTCAAATAAAAACACTAACATCTAGATTCGAGAATCCAGAGACAGAAAAGATTACTCTATACTTGCAAATGTACGCATACTGTCTACTGTATATTGTATACTTTGTACATGTGTGCTATCATTACCTAAAAAATACATTTAAATTACCGCTCTGCTTTTCACTAGAAAAAAGGTTCTATATTTCTACATTACTGACTCTCACGTATCTGTGCCTATTTATTTAGAATTATCAGTATAAACGGCAAATTCTCAAAGAAAAATGAAAGCATGAAGCAAGATGTAGGAAAACTTGACTACTTCAAAATTTAAACTCGTTTTCATTACTACTTTTCTCCTTTTCTCAAAATATTTATTATTTTTACACATTGATAATTGGTAAATGTCACGACTACTTTCATATACGCAACGTTTACACGTTATACACGATCGTTCCAATTTAGCATAGAAAATGGAAATATTTAAATGAAGTATAAATTGTTCAATTGAAATATCTCAAGCTATTCCCTACTTCTTATGTTATTTAATTTATGCAATAATGCTTATGTAAATATCTATAGTCTATAAGTTCCAGTCAAAACATGATTTTTTTTATACAGATCAAGCGTAATATGTAAAAGTTGTTGCCGTGCGTCAACGCTTTAAACTTATCTGAGTATCATATGTACCTGCGTGCACTATACTCATAACCCTACAACTTACATTGTTATTGTCTAGATAAATATGATGTAAATAATATAATTCTACTTGATACTTTTTATTTGTTACATTTTGTATAATTATACTTGATACACTGTTAAACAATAAAACAACAAAACATTTCATCACATATACATATGCTTGGTCCGACTATAAAAGGAGGATACAATTCCAGAGTTAAGACACAGAGTCCAGAGACAGGCAATGAGTTGGTCCTCAAATTGTTACACTTCTGCCTCTAAACCCTAAACACAGACTTGAAAGCTAAGAGAGAATCCTCAAAGTGTTTTCCTCCTGTCATCAAGATTCTATTATAGTTTTTCACTTGTATTCTTCAAGTTTATATTTTATATTACTTACCTGCAATCACAAGAGCTTTTGTCGTTCTTGGTGATTTACTTTAATCTACAAAAACATAATTGTACCTGTTTCTATATTTTTAGTGTAATAAATACTGATACCCAGCTCAGCAATACATTGATCTTCAATTATTTAAAAGTCTAGTCTACCTTTATTTTTACTTTACCTACAGTTTATTTCATATTTATTCCGTAAGTAACTACTTTTATATTATACAACCTAGTTTATTATATCTAGTGTGAATTAGGCGTTTTGAGCGTTACAGTAAAAATTTCTATATTTTTTCGTATCAAGTCAAAGCCATCGAGCTTTTGGATCAAATCTTCAAAAAAACAGGATTGGAAGAACAAAACGGTGAGCAGAAAATCGGCAGAGAATAAATGTGAAAACATTAATTAGTAGATGAGACAAAATACAAATAGAATTGTCGGCACAAGTTCATCCACTTGAATTTATAAAGCTCCTTTGCAATTTCTCGGGATTTTTTGGTGACCGTTCTCGTGATTTATGTTTTTATTCATATTCATACACGTAGCCATATTCGCTTTCATATTCATATTGGAAAAAACACTATAGTTACTAAAACAGCTTAAAACTCCTTTTGTTTCATAAAGTTGCCTTTATTATTACTTTCCATTATTTTCTTTGTTGATTATTCTCGTTTCCTATTAGTTTTTGAATACTGTTTCCACTTGCTGTAAATGCGTATTGTATATTGTACATGTAACGAGAAAGCTCCGGGTCATTTTTCATTCTCTGTTCTCCCTGGTTCATTTTGTTCTCCATTCTCAACTCTTGATGCTGCATTCTCTACTTTCGATTCTGGTTGCATTAGAATTACAGCTTAGTTTTTTCCTCACACTCAACATTCAACAAGGGGAATTTGGATTTTGAATTTCCTTCATAATGTTCCAGCTTCCAGTTCCAAGCAATAGAATAGATTAAATAGCTCTTTGTATGGAAATGGAAAATTGGAATGAAAATGAAAATACGGAACAATGTCAAAACAGAAGTATAGTGTGTATAGTAGAGTGGGGTAACTGTTATGACTTTGTATCCCTGTGGTATTTCATTTCGTTTTCTATTTCTATTCATATCCTTATGTAAGTATCCAGAATCTAGAATCCATAGCGATACGAGTCCACAACATGCATAATACAGTACAATACACTGCAAAGAATTTGGATAAGAACGGGAAGACGAAGGAATCGAATAAAGGGAAATTGGGGTCTGGCGATGAGAATGAGAAGGAAAATTCCTTCTTTCTCCTCAGACTCTTTTTTTCAAACTCAAATCTCAAATTATAAATGAGACTTTTGGGAGAGTTTGAATTTAGCTGAAGCTGAAGCTGGAACTGATGTTTGACTACTTGTTTGATAAAAGGGATCAAACTTAGATGGAAAAGTAGATAGAAGTTTTCTTTTTGGATTGGGAGTTTACATGATTTCCTTCTCGCCTCCTTTCTCCTTCGTTCTCCTTCTTTCTAGTTTGGTTGTATTTTAATTTTTTCTATCTCATTCTGCTGCTTGGTGGTTGATTCAGATGAGAAATTTAATTTCTCGCTGTGGTAAATCCCGCAGTGTTGTTTTATCCAGAACGATAAAGTTGAGTCGTACAGTGGAGATTGGGATTGAATGAAGAATATTAACATACGTTATTATACAATTTTTCGGTTCCTTCACTTGATTAGTGTGAAGAGTCGAGAGTCTGGAGTCTTGAGTACTTTTTGTTTTAATTCATTTACATCTGCATACATTATAAATTGTGCGTACAAGAAAGAAAAAAGTGTGAATGGGAAAGAGAGAGAAGCCGCAGAAGGGAAAAAGTCCGCCGTCTCAACATAAAAGTAGACACAGAAACTGGAAATGGGAAACGGGAAGGGTAGGTTTTGTATTTTGTATATAAATGGCAATGTAAAGAAGAACTGAGAATGGGGAATAAAGAATGAAATGAAATGAAATATACACATAGTTGAGAGGGGGAAATGTTAATGGTAATCTGGTTTCAGGCTGTCTGATTCTGTTTAATATCGCAATGACATGATGTATAGAAATAAAAGAGGAGACAGTACAAGGAAACTACGGCAAACTCCCAGAGACAAAAGTAGAAATTCTGTATTAAATACATTGTACAATCTACTGTCTACGAATGTGGATATCAGTACAAAAGTGCGTATTTCATGAAATATGTACAAAATACAACTTAAAATGTGTGGTGAAATAAAGAAAGAAACTGATTACCAAAAGGACCAAGAGACTGAAGAAATGGAGAAGAATAAAGAGACTGGAGCCTAGCAAAGTTGTGATCTTTGAAGATTCTCTTCTTCCTGGTGCTCATCCTTGTCCTGGTCCTCCTCTTTAGATTTTTGTCCAAGGATGACTCCAATATCTTGTATTTTTGCCACTTGACTTTACTCGCCACAAAAGTCCTCGTAGATTATTTCCAGAACAGTGGATTTGGCGGCTGTTTCTCTATCTCTCTATCTCTCTGTATAGAAGCTTTCTCCATTGTTAATTCATTTGGGTGTGCTCACTGCTCAAGTTTTGTTTAAATAGGCAGAAAGTTGAATATTTGGATGTCTATGTAAATGGCAAATGTCTGTGGTGTATGTTGAACAGCGGAGTTTCTTGTCCTTTCTTCCGGCCTGGTTTGGTTTGACTTGGCTTGGCTACTTGCGGGCAGGCAAAGAAAGAATGGTAAAGCGAGCCAAAACTTTAGTCAAAAGATGATGAGAACTTCTTTCAATTTCCCCACTCACGCACACATTTTGTTCCAAGTCAAAGAGGATGAAATGAAATGGATAGGATGGACATTTTAAAGAGGAGAGAAAACCAAAGGCACTAACCAAAGCACTCGCTTTCTTTATCCATTGTCCATTGTCCACGTTATTTTGTACGATGATTTAATGTACATCTTTTCTTCCTTTTTTATCTCGACAGAGAAAGTGAATTGGCATAAAATTTGGGTCTTATCTGAGCATTCTAATGGAAGTTGTGAAATTTGGAGGTTATTTACACGCACATTAATATCAAGTGAAATGGCTCTTAATAATATCTACTGCAGTCGACTAGACTAGAATCTAGAATCTAGAATCTAGCATCGAGCATCTAGACTCTAGAATGTAGAATAGAAACCAGATTATTATATAAAATTTATATGTATCAAGTAGAAGTGGAAGTGGATATAGATATAGCAGTGGTCTGACAATGTGAGACATGATGTTAATAATACATGTATTTTTTTGTCAATTTTTCACAGGTCACATAGTACTTTGCTCTCACTCGTTGAGACATCATCGAGGTCACTCATCACTTCCAGTGCTACCCTCCTCCTCATCATCATCCTCATCCTCATCTTCATCAGATGGTGAAAGTGATGACTCTGAACCTCCCATGTTGATGGATTCTTCATCTTCCTCGGATGAAAAATCCATCCCGCTACCATCAACTCTATCATCTTCAGTACTATCAGCTTCAGCTTCAGCCTCATCTTCATCATCTTTACTCTTATCACCCGCATCACCTATATCAATCTCATCATCTCCCGAATTGAGAAGCGACAATGATAGCGATGATGATGATGAGGATAATAATAATAATGATAGTGACAGCGATGGTGGTCCGCGAGTAGCAGCTATAACTTCATCAAAAGCATCCATCCTCCCTCCCAACATTCATCTACTCCCACAGATAAAAATTAAACCAGGTCACGAGTTGAAACTCAAGTGTGAGCTAAATAATACATATGGACGGATAATGTGGCTGCTGAATGATCAACCAATTAGGACTGACAATGGGCGCTACTCCATACAAGGCCCCAGTGTCAATAGGGCTATTGAAGGACGTCTCACCATTAATAATGTACTACCGGAAGACAATGGGATCTGGCAGTGTCATGAGACTAAATTTGATGGCAAGGAAATCACCTCTAAACCCATCTGGGTCGTCGTCTTAGGTAAATCAAACTAAAATATTCTTTCCCCCTCATTTTTACACTTTTTTTTACATATTTTGTGCTCACGGTTGTCCATTTAGATTATTCTAGGATCCAGAATACAGATTTAATGTTTTATTTATAAGCAAATCAAGACTCGAGGCTCAAAATAATTCCAATTAAAATAGTAAATATTTACTTAGCCATTTATTATTTATTTCCTGGGTTAAGTAAGCAAAAGATAAAGATTAAGTCCCTGTGTTTTTGTTTTCTACTTAATTCTTGCCTCTTTACTCTTTACGATGGACTCCTAAAATTTTAGCATTTAGAATTCAGTCTAGCATCTAGACTCTAGATTCTACAGTCTAGCTAGAGTTTAATCTACTGTTCCTGCTTGGAGCTGTCTAAGCCATATTTTACGTAGAATGTGAAAACTCGCTGGATTCTAAATCTCAATTTGAATCTGGATCTGGGACTTTACTGAGAACGGGAACGGACAAAGAATTAAGAAGAAAGAGAACAGATATACAAATGAGATGGAGAATCCAATGTAGATTCTAGAATGTAGATATACCGACAGCCAACAGTTAGCTCCAGTATGTATTCACACAAAGATATAGTTGCAGATGCAGATGCAGATAGACAAAAGGATAGGGAAATCCTACATAACACTAGTGAATGTATCCGTAGGACACACACTACATAGATAGATAATAAAGGGGAAATTTAGGAGGGCTGTGAGTTTAGACGTGCCGTAATTTGCATTTTCATTCGGATGAAATGAGTGCAGCAATTTGGATTTATTTGTTCTGATGCTCTAATCTTTTTACATGAGGATGCATACGGAAATGTAAATACAGGGTCGAAATACCCAGTGTACAATCTAGAATCTAGAATCTACAGTATCTATACACAGTGAGAGTGTGAGCGTGTTTTGATGTTTCAAAAAGTTACTCATTCTGCTTCATTCTGTTTCTCTCTTGTGTTTTCAGCCACTCCACGTACTGTACATTTGGAATTTGACGGCCGACGACTCTCACCGTCCCCTTCCTCCTCAACGAGGGTCACTTACCGAGAAAAAGACAACATTTCCATCGATTGCGTCGTGGAAGGAGGTAGGTTGAAAATAACAATGCTATTTAATGATAATAAATTAAAATAATACGTACAATAAATTCGGTCCATGTTTATTTGTAGCTGAATAATGAATATGTATGAAATATTTTTTAGCTTTCGTGTTGATATTTTTATAGTTGTAGTTTGTAGTATGAAAACTCGTAGTCGTATTTGTTTTCTTGTATTTTTCTGTGTTTGTTTTACCCGGCTTTACTTTTACACAGTAATTACTGTAAATATGGGAAGCCTGCTGATAAATTAGTGAAACATATGATATGAGAATATCTATACATAATTTTCCTTGTTATTACTGTCTTGTTTACTAACAAATACAAATGGGAAAAAATGAACCAGTTACAAATTACAAATTACGTCGTTTGCCGGTTGCCAGTTGCCAGATGTCATGTTTGTGCCTTGTACTTGTACTGTTGTTTGTGCTTCATTTTCATCTAATTTATAAATATTAAACAAGGAACAAGTGGCATATGAAGAAATATGAAGAGCTTTTGTTTACTAAAAAGCATGTACTTTATTATAGAAATGCTTTATCATTCCTCACTCCTCATTTTTCAAATGTATTCCCCGTTGAATAAATAGAAATAAATTGGTTGTCATCAAGTTGACGGCTGTCGGTTGTCCATGTATTTTGTTCCGGCTGTCTATCTCCGCATACTAAATACTATATACTGAATTCTGCTTAACCACTTTTCTGTATCTAGTCTACAGTTTTCTTGTTTATTATCCTGTATCATAGTTTCTGAGAGCTTGTTTTTACTTGTATTTGTACATTTTTTGTGCTTTATATTTACTAGCTAAAAAATAAATCAGATGTAAAATACATCTACAGTAAATAACTGCAATATCAATATTTCAATATCTCAATCAAATTCGTTTTGCTCAATGCTGAAGATGAATAAAATGAAATGCCAATAGAACTCTTGAACCTGAGTTCGAAGGGATTGAAGAAAATTTTATTTGTAAGGATCATTTTTTATGTGTTCAACTTTTTAAAATTTGTTTGAGAAGTCTTTGTAAAGGAATACAAAAAAGACTTAAAAACTTGAAAATTTAAAATAAATGCATTAAAAATCAAGTTTTTTAACATGCCCTTAAGGGGATGTGTGCGTACATCTCGCAGAAGTGAATATATTCGTTAATAAAGTTAAAAATCCTTACTTTGTGACGATTTTATATCAACTTTAAAGCACAAATGCTCAAGGGTCCGGAATTCTCTCTATGCTATTATGACTCTTTAGGTAGGGTTGAGAAAACTACTTATAAAAAACTAAAACGAAAAAAGATTTGCAAAAGCACGTCGCATTATTTAAGGGCGGTATCAGTCGGCAGAAATGGGATTGGTGTTCTCAACATCCTTCGTTGTTGAAGATTGGGATGGGCGGGAGTAGAAGCCTTTGATAAACTGCAGACCAGCTTGCAAGTCCGTTTCCTCTTTTACAAGCATATACTTCTGGTCGCGTCTCTTGCGGTTGAAAATTACTAAATCCTTCGATAACTAAAAGACAACGATAGATAAAAAGGCTTTTGTTATTATATGAATCAAACTGTAGTCAAATTTATGATATTGATTATTGTAAAACTAGAATTGTCTAGTAAAATACGTAACGAAGGAAAACCTCTGGTAATTTTGTCATTCTGCTTGCTAAACTGTAAAAAGACACTTGTGGATTGTAAACTAGGAAAAGCACACCGTCTAATTTGCATGGAAAAGTCTTATTTTCCTTCTTTTCCAAGTGTAAAATTACTGGGACGGAATTCTGGTAGGTTTAGCACGGTGTTAAATCGGTGCTTTGTTAAATTTAGCACTCGTCATATTCTCGTACAGTACATTTCAAATGAAAATAGTACCATGTTGAATTTTAGCACAAAAATAGCACCAGTGCTAAACTTAGGAGAATTGTCTCTATAGAATGAGGGAGATGCAACATTAACCGATCCGAGTGGTACAGGAGTGAAGTTAATGAAAGGATTGACGTGCAGGAAAGGCCCGTACCAAAAACTTTTGTACCGTGTAAAATTTGCATATTTTTGAAACATTATTTTATGCTGAAAAACAAGTGTTACGATGCGCCTTTTCCTCCACATCAATGTATATAAACTCGAATCGGAGTCCAACAAAGTATAAAATAAAATTAAATCGTACAGGGTTCAAGTTTTCTGTTGACTCCCCCTCTCTCTCTATGTTTTGATTACTCTTGGGTTAAAAACGAACCTGATTTGCCATAGCTTGGTGGATCATTCTTGCAATTGGCGGAATAATCAGCCGAGATGTGTACAATACAATTCCAGATTTTACCAGATCTGGTCCAATTGGCGTACTATAAACGATGGACACTAGACTTGCCAATTTTCCACTCATCCGCCCATGCAAAAATCCCGGACCATCCTGATCAAATTTTTAAAAAAGATCAATTTTTTTTCGTGTACTATTAACTATAAAAATTGCAAAAAAAATTAGATCAAGACTAAAAAAACTCAAGCAATAATCAACCATCTCGTGGAGAGAATCACCTGAATGGCTTCAGAAGAACTTTTGAAAAGATCAAAATGTTTTCCTCCTACTGTCAAAACTTCAAGGACACTATGAGTTTTCTGGACAGCAATGTGTTCCTCTCCCTTGATCCGGGACGGTTTCCAAGCATGTTTAGGTAAATCTACTCGCATGTTTAAGGCAAAAGGCCTGTGCCAGCAGAGTGATTCGGATGATGTTCCATGAAGAATATCCACGTGTATAGTGTCCGCAAGATTCTCAGCAAATTCTAAACCATGCCCTTCATAGCGGAACAAGGCTGCCCCACGATACTTTAGCTCACCCGTTTCAGTTTCCGCGATAGTTTTTGGATACCAAGACGGTTCTTCCCCTTCCGAATGGTACCACATGTAAATTAGTTCGTTTCGTTCTAGAATTCGTTTGGTCCTAGTTTTCTTTATCGGGAGACACTCTACAGAAGTGGTGGAGTAGGGGATTTTGTCTACTGACATTTGTCCTTGAGAGTCTCCTCGAATTTCCCAGCCATGAAATGGACATCGTACGCATTCCCCTTTCACTTCTCCGCTCACACCTAGATCCGTCCCCATATGCGGGCAGTATGCATCGGCTAAGTACACCTGACCACTCGTTCCGCGCCAAAGCACCAAATTCATTCCTAAAACGTCAATTGTCAATTCATTGGTAAACGTAACACATTCAATTATTTTTGTGTATGGTTGGCAAAACTAAATTGTGACGTCATCTTTTTCTTCATCAATTTTAGGCACCTTACCAAATACTGTTATTGGTGACACCTGCCCGGGTTTTAGTCTAAGTGACTCAAAAATGATGAACCATCCATTTGGATAAGGGCGTGGAGAATTTGCAATTTGGCGGTTTTTCCGCTTCTCATTTATTAGCAGTCGCTGAATCTTACTACTGTAGTTCCGTATACCATTCAAGTCATCCAATTTATCTTTTGGATAAAACTCGTAGATTTTCCACAAAAACTTGTACAATCCTCCGATAAATATTGTTAGTGACACGGTGAGAAACGCCAAAGGAAGTGAACTTGTCCATTCCAGACTTAAATCCTGCCAACAACATCAAGGTCAAGAACAAACATTTCTGTTACATAAGAGCCTCGAATTGCAATATTGATTGATTTTGAAATTTCAGTGGTCGGATTCAATAAAATTATTAAGGTGCTAGTTGCAACTAATGCTCCTATTAAAATATTGAATCTCAACTGATGTAAGTTGTTATTTACCGTATGTTACAAGTGAATGACGAAAAATCTTTACCTTTGTTAAAACTTCCATGACACTGCCACAAGCTGCAGGGAGGTTGAAAAATAAATAGAAATCAGGACTCCCAAGAAACAGATGTAATGCTGACAAAATTGGTCAAGAATATGGTTTAGGTTTAAGTTTAAAGAGGTTTTATTAGGGCTCCCCAAGTCACGACTATGACTATGGAGCTCTTAAAAATTTCTTTCATTACATATATCGTCAAGAATGTGTGCAAAATAAACCCCATTTCTCATCAACAAATGGCCAGAGTAAGACTCTAACATTTAAGTACCGTCAAATTCTATATCATACACAGAACTTTTAAGGTTTAGCCTTTAATTTTACTACCTTACATTTGACTCAAATGCATGGAACTTTAAGTCTAGTGATAATCTACATGCGGCGTGAGTAAAAGATTTCAGAGTGCAGGAAATACGAATAGTTAGTGATAAAAATTTAAATACCTTGTTCCTGTTTAAGCTTTAAAAGTTGAGCTGAGCATAAAAATTTATTACATGTTTTGGTTATACCACGTAATAGCAAACATCAAGCACGTGCAAAAAGTATTTCATTTAAAAATCATTTTTCCCTCTGTAACTACGAATTCACAATGAATTACACAGTACCGTTGAGCAAACATTTGGCTTTTATACTGTATATGCAAAAATCCGCACGTGAGCTTTCATACGATGGTTGAAAAAAGTGTCGCCTGCTGCTGAAATTCGAAATTTACAGTATTAATTATTTTATAGTAATTTACTCTAGAAACAGACCAGCCGTACACTCGATTGTGAAAAAATTGTTCCACGGGCTGCTGCTGCCCGAGGGAGCAAACAAAATCTTGGTATTTTTCTGTAGGAATTTAATTCCTAAAAAGAAAATGTTGATTGTTGGTGAAATCTTGGTTGCTTCTTTATGCGGATACGAATACTAATACGAATGCAGATGTTAATGTTGTGGATGATGCTGATATTGTTGCTGAGAGGACATTTAAATTGATAATGTACATTGTTTTTGTATTCTGTTCACAGGAAATCCGCCACCACGGATATGGTGGTTGTACAATAATCGGAACCTGACGAACAATAGTAAGGTCGCCAGCACCTACTTGGACGATGACAAAGTGTACCTCACCCGAAGTTCTCTTAGATTAGACAATGTGTCCAGATCGGATCATAATAAAAGTATAGTTTGTATCGTGGATCATGAGCTGTTACCCTCGTCCTTGTTCTCGTCCTCATCCTCCATTACATCCTCAGCATTATCTTCATCCTCCTCTTCGGCTTCATCCTCACCTTTATCCTCTTCCTCATCGACATCGTCCTTGTCAAGTCCAGAGTCATCGTCATCGTATCTACGAGCTCAAGCACATTTCAACATTGAATGTAAGTTACACATTTTATGATTTACAAAGAATTAAAAATTACAAATACAACCAAACTGTACAAGGTACAACTGCATGTTGATATTCAAGTACTTTAATTTATACTCGGTACTCGGTACTCGGTGCTCCGTACTTTATAATAAAATCAACACGGAAATTAAAATCAATATGCTCAAGATTCAAGATAAAAAATACACAGACTCGAGACTCGACATGTCTAAAATCTCAAGTATCAAGTATACTTTACAATTTACTGTCTTGTCTTCTTTCTTTGACTTGACTTGAGAATCGAGAATCGAGAATCAAGAATCGAGACTTGACTTATGAATCACCTCCTTTCATTTCCTTGTACAATCGTCCGACGTCCACACCTCCGCCTTCATCTCCTCCCCATAGTAGGAAAAGATATAGAAGGAAGATATCAGATATCAGAAACCAGACACCAGCCGTTCATTCTTATTCTCAATCCTTTTCTTCCCTTTGTCTACTATTTCCTCCTCCATCCAAACTACAAACTCAAAAATCCAAACTCCAGCTGAAGTGGTACATTGGAACATAAGAACAGTCAGACAAAACATTTGGGCATATTTCATTGACAATGGAGAATGGAGAATGGAGAAGAGAGAAGAAAGCGACGAGTGATGTGGGAGTGTCAATGGACGCACGATATGCCTATTTCACTCCTTTCTTTCCTTTCCAGCTCAATTTATCTACATTCTACATTCTCTATTCTACGTTCTATGTACATTTACCCATGTCCCACAATCCTGCTTTTAATGTCTAATGTATAAAGTATAAAGTATAATGTCTTCCTTCCTCTTCATAAACACTCGCACACTCAACGCTCTGTACTCTGTACTCTGTACATTTTCACCGTCGTCACCTCATTCTTATTCTTCTCCAAGCCAAAGCCAAGCCAAGCCAAAGCCAACGACAAGCCTATCTTTCCTTTCTCGGCCTCTACAGTGGAAAAATTATATGAGGAATTATCTGTACAATTCATTCCACTGTCGACTCTCCATTCTCCGTTTTGCAACCATATTAACCATCTTAAACTAACCGCATGCCGTATGCCGTATGCTGTATTTCGTATGTGAGGACATAAAATATGCACACCACATCACATCACAATATGTGTGTACAGTGTACAGTGTACAATACAACATTTCTTTTTTATGCATCATCATGTATTTATGAAGGCAATTACAGAGCAAATAGCCTCCGAATTTGGACCTCAAACTTGTAATAGACAGAACAGGACAGAAGACGAAGAGAACCACAGAGACCACAGAGAGAAGTTGAGCAACTGAGAATCCTTTGATGCGATATGTACATATTTCTACGGCTACAGCTCAAGCTCGAGATGATTGCTGAAATTTTTATGGAGAAAAACCTCCCAACGATCAAGGAAATTTTCAGTTTCAGTGTTCAGTCAAAGTTTCTCATAGCCAGAGTGAGATCCAGAACCAGAAATTTGCACTGTCTAATGTACAGTGTACAGAGTCTTTAGTGAGCTGTAAAAAGCGAGGCATAAATATGTTATTTATTTTTGCGGCAGAACGTAAAGATGTGGATGGTTATGCTATTTGCAATTTGGAGTAATATGGAGTATGGAGTAAGTTGGCCAGGATTCCAAATTGTGATCCAGATTGTGCGGATTTTATCTTTTATCTTTTTGGATGGATATTTAACCCGGGAATGTTTCGTTGTTCACTGCATGTAGTATGTACACATTTGTTCTGTTGGCCCTTTGCTGCATCCAAAAAGAGACAGTGAAAATGGTTTTATGGCAGGTTATATAACTTTTACAGAGAGGCAACACGCGTTTATGTATCCGTATTCCTATGCAGAATCGCACAGTTCTAATCCATGTACATTATGTATTTACAATATGATATTATATTTATGTATATGTGTGTTTTGTACTTTGTACTTTGTGGGTTTTTGCATGTAATATTCGCATTCGTAATATCCACTAGATTTACTCATAATAAGTCCCAGACGTGCAACAGATACACAGAAATAACCCATCTGTATATCTACTATAACATATAATACAAGAGTACATATGAGTAACGTCACTCCATGTCCATTGTACATTGTGCATGTATCCGCATTTATGCAAAATTGTACTGTATAATAGCCCATTTACGGCTTCATTGGTTCCCCTTACGATTAGTTTTGTAGGTTGAACACTTGAACACTTGGAAACTTGAACGTTGAACGTAGCACATGGAACTATGGAATTTGGTTCCAAAATTACGGCATACTGTACCATGTACAATGTACAGTGTAGAGACCGGTTTAATCCAGCTCCAGCACCAGCTCTAGATAAAGTTGGCTACTATTTTCTATTTAATGTGTACATAACTGCTTCTTGGTTCTTGATTTTAAGTTGTTGGCTATAGATTGTTGGCGCTCTGTCATAAGTGTCAGCTTAACCTAACCTACAACATACAGTCGCCTACGGTACATTCCTTTGGTACCTATGTATACCCGGAAAATCCGCCTGCTGAGTGAATAGAAATAGAAATAGAAATAGAAAGGAGAAATGATATTATCGTATGGGATATTATCACGCAATGAATCCGTCCCGCCTTCATTTTCCATAAAATTCATATACCATACGGAAGAAAAGTGGTGGAGAAATGTAAATGTAAATGTAAACTTATGTGGAATGAGAATTGAATGTTTTGGCTTGGCAGAGTACTCGAAGAAGGAAGAAGGTCTAGAATCTAGAGTCCAGAGTCTAGAATCTAGAATCTAGATGATAAAATGAAATATCATGGAAGGAAAAGTGGAATGAAGTTAGCTTACCTCTTTCTTGGACTGGTTCTTGTTCTTGTTGGTTTTCTTATTTCTCTCATTCGATTACACAACCAGGAAAAGCACTAGTACAAGTAGCCCAAAAGAAAATCAAGTGAGAGACTAGAGACTAGAGGCGTAGGAGGATGGAGAGATGGAGGAATAAAATGTAAATGACGAAAACGACTTTTGAGTGTCTGAGCCTATAGTTTGGTATGGTTTGGTTTGGCTTGGCTTGGTTTGGTATTTGGTATTTGGTATGGTGAACGGTGTAGGAGGATATTCCAGGTTCCAGGATATGCCACAAATCAAGATGCAGCTGGTGCTCAAATTGGAAATCATGAATAGGAAATGATGGTGGGATGGGACCGGAATTCAGTCAAGAGTAAGAGCTAGACAGGGAAAAAGGAGGATGGAGAAGGGAAATGATCGTGATTCAGAATAACACATGAGTTGAGAAGGAGATCCGCACATATCCACATCCACATTCACATATGCATCCACACACTACACTTTACACATATTCACTCACTTACATGAAATCCAAAGCAAGTGTAACGTTACGCTGCGATAGTTTGCCAGGATTTCTCCATTTCTCCATTCTCCATGGCATCCTAGACTAAGAGTAAAAGAGTAGTAAATGTACCGAGTTACGGAGAAGGACGAGAATAAAGTCAAAGACGATGAAGGAGAAGGAGATGAGAATTACTATGAGGTTAAATACGCAAGCACGGAAGTGCGTAACTACATAATACAGAATACAGAATTTTGGACAGTCTACATTCTACATTCTACAGTCTACGCAGTTCATGTTCATATTTATCCGTACATACATAGTTGAAGGGGGATAGAAAAGAGAAGAAGAAGATGAGCTAGGGAGAATGAGGAGGGTTAGATCAAGAATCAAGCATCCAAACTCGAGACTCTGAAGGAAGAGGAACTCAAGCTGAAATCAAACCAAAGGAGAAAGATGAAAATACTGTCTTGGGCATGCTTTCCCAAATACGGAAAATAAAGAAAATGTGGAAAATATCTAATACAAGCATCCCGTCTCCGCTTCCCTGTTTGCTTGAACGAACCAATGAATGAATGAATGAGAGAGTGAACGAGGAACGAAGAAGGAGAGCAGACCGAAAAAAGCAGAAAATTCATCCTATTATACACTGTACATGGAAGAATTGAAGCAGCAAAGATTCACATATGAATAAAAATACGGGATTTCTTACCCCAACTCGAACCGGATAGATTGACTGACTGTCTTCTGTTCTTGTGTTCTGTCTTTCTGAAGAGGGAAACTCCAACAGGGCAATTCTCTCTCCTCGTCAAATTCGTGAGAGAACAAGAAAGAGAGAGACTGATATTCGAATTGGAATTGAAATAGAAAGGAAAGGGGGAGTAAAATAGAACGGGGAGTTATAATTCCAATTCCGTTTCCATATGTACCTTTACCTTTTCTACCTACTATCTACTCAATGTTGAATATGCTGTGTGTTCTGTATGGAAAATGGAAATAAACCAACCGCCAACCGCCTATACACTATACATGTATGCACAGTGCACAATGCACAATGCAAGTACATTTGAATACTTATGCATCTTGTTTATTCAGTCCAAGGAAAAGAGAAAACGGAAAACAGCCAGTATATTCAATATTCAGCAAAGCTCACACATACATTTGTCTGGAACTTTCCTCAAAGACTCAAAGATCAGTATTTTCCTCCCATTCACGCTTACGTTTTGTGTTTTTGGAGACCAATATTATGGGAATATGGGAATACTTGTGAAAACGTCACATTTAGCATGGAGCATGGAGAAAGGTGAACTATTCACTGGAAAGTTGTACATATGAAGCAAGAAGGTCATTATCTATAATACTTTGTGCACCGTGCACTTTATAAGTTGTATGTTGGGTGTTGGGTGTTGACAAAAGTAGATGCATACACAAGAA
This sequence comes from Sminthurinus aureus, assembly GCA_034698265.1. Taxonomy (NCBI): domain Eukaryota; kingdom Metazoa; phylum Arthropoda; class Collembola; order Symphypleona; family Katiannidae; genus Sminthurinus; species Sminthurinus aureus. The sequence continues at coordinate 18,511 of JAQGBH010002831.1, forward strand.
TACACAAGAATATTCATCTTGATTTGACCACGTGACGGAGCTTGTTCTTATTCCTCTTCTTGTTTGACTAGCGGCAGAGAGGGAAAACCAGAGAGCGAAAGAGAGAGAAAAGGAGAGCCGGGTAAATGGAAAAGAGTGGGGAAAGCATTGTTTTCTGTCATGCATTATTCATAAGGGTGAGTATCTCACTCGTGTAAAAGCCGACGAGACGAGACGACGAGGCGAGACGAGACCTGGCTGAGTTGAGTTGAGGTGAGGTGAAACCTTGGTGAAGGAGTTTTCTCCTTCCTTGTGTCTCTGCCTTCTTTATGCCTCTCTCTATGTATTTCTTGTTATGTCTATCGACTTGTTTGTAAGTTTGGTAGTTTGATATGATACATACTACACTACACAGTGTATCCATTTTATGTATATATAAAGCAGATTTTACACTAAAGAATTGTAATCATATTCCTATGGAATCTCGATAAAGTCTCTTTCGCTTCTCTAGTAAAATTGCACCAGTTTTTCAAGTTTCGGCATGATATTTTTCTTCCTGATTTTTTAACAGTGCATTTTTGTGCTTCAATTTAAATTCACTGATTACTGTGTATTACACGCCCTTTGCATTTAACTTTGAGAAAAAGAGAGAATTTTTGATATCATTTTGTCATCCCAAATATATTGAGTTTACTAAATAAATAAACGTGAGACAGAAAAAGAAGGAAAAACTGGGGAAAAATTTGATTATTTTGCGTCTTCTTAACTCTAAGGTTGTTTCATTTTTCAGGCTCAATCTCCGTTTCAGTTTGGTCTTTGGCCAGGGAACATGTTTAAAGTCTTACTTTTTTTACTTTGTACAGTGACAAGTGGAAACAAAAAAGGCAAGTCTAGACGCCAGATTCTAGATCCTAGACTTGAGAAATGTAGAAAAGTTGGGATTTTTGTCCAAAAACCTTGTAGAGCTGTCGATTGTGGATGGGATCGGCAGGGTTTTTATTTTTATTTTCATTGGTCAGGGTAGACGGAAATGGCCGCGAGAAATCCCAAATCCACTTGACTTAGTTTTTTACACATTACTCCTGTGTGCTATTGACAGAACTTGAATGAGGAGGATAAAAGTTGACACAGGGATAAAATAAACATGTACTTGAATCTAGAATCTAGAAGCTAGAACCTCCCTCCTTTCCAAGTTCCCCTTTCTAGTTCAAATAGCTGTATGCCCAGCTCAAATACAAGTACAAATAAAATACATACATTTCTGTATAGTGTATATCCAGTATCTAGATTAGAACACTTGAGACTTGAGTTGAGTTGACAATACAATGGCCAGTCCTTTTTTCCTTTTTATCCCGTACCCACACCGACCGTTGCCTCCAGATATGTAAAGAGTAAAAGTAAAGAGTGAGAAATAAAGAATAAAGCTAAAAACTCGGGTCTGTGGGGAAACGCAAATTTCTTTTTCATTTCATTTCATTTATCCCCACACTTTTCATATTCCTCTGGGCTCTGGGTTCTTTGGCCGGGTCTAGCCACAACCTCCAAACTACAAACTACAAACGACAGTATGTAATTTAGTTTTCAACTCTGTATTATTATCCGCGTTGACACTCACACACGTACAATTTACATTGTATCTGCATATGAAACGAAGGACGATAAAATGTCGACATTGACATTTCTTTATCCGTCACTCAGGTTTTACCGAGTTTTTCGTCGTCATTGTCATCGTTATTGGCGTCGTACTCATTTTATTTGGATTGAGATTACATGCCCATGCCATGCAAACTCTAACGCCACTCAATTTTATGGGCAAAAAGCACACAAACTTTGATTGGATGCTTTTAAAACTGAGCTTTGAGCTTTGAGCTTTTAGCTGAGCTGCAATTAAAAATGAGAAAAATTAAGTCATTTACCAAGATTTCGGTCAAATAAAAGTCTAAAAATCCACGAGTAAAAATTTCTCGCTCATTTTGCTTAAAGCAAATTTGAAGAGAGAAAAAGAGGCAACGGACAGGATTTTTCAATGTCAATGCAAAAGCCGGTTTATGGTACCTTTCACCATAAGAATGAATGAATCAATATACGGTATCGTTTCAATTTTTTATGCAAATATACAGATACAAAGTCGGCGAATGTAGATCAAAATGATGAACAAGTACAAACTCCAAACTACAGTGGCTAATAATAAGTATGTTCAATGTGCATTGTGCATGTATCTGTTTTAGAGTGGACGGGTTTCCCGTGTTTAGTCACAAAATATCAGCACTGGAGATTTTGTGAGTATATTGGAGGATTTTCAATATAAAAAGAACATGAAAACCTGGAGTTTGACTAAAAAGTTGTAATAAGAGATGAGATCTACAGGCTTACATTTGAAGAGTCTATTTACAACTGTACACTTGAGCCTTGAGTCTAGAATCTAGAGCCTCTCTCGCTGCCATTCACACATGTTCCCTACCTTTCAATCAAACCGAGTGACTGAGACCTTTCCTTTGGTTTTGCTCAAAGATACTCCACTACTTTTTGTCTCCTTCTGGTTTCTGTCTCTTCTGGCTCCACCTACACTCTAGACTCACCCGCAGTTTGCAGTTCCTGTCGGTATTGAGTATTGAAGAAAGTGGGTGTCGGAAACTGTATATCTAATCTTTCATACTAGCATCGGCACTGGCATTGGAATTCTCTTGTCGTTGTCGGAGAGTGTCTCAAGTCAGTGAAAAGTGAGGAGCTTTCACACTCTTTTCTGTCCTTTTTTTATCCGGACAAGATTACTCGAGATATTCGCCCTTTACAGAAAAATCCAGGTTTGTCTCGAGTCACGTGTCAATAATTAGACGAAAGCTACTGATATTAACACATTTGTTGTATGGTATGCTTAGAAAAACCACCTAAGAAATATGGAAATGTTCCTTTTGTCGCTCTTATAATTTTAAGTTTCAGTTGATCCTTAAAACATGAGGAATCCAGGATTGAAACTTGTTAATTGGACAATAAATCCTCCCTGTTTCAGAAAGTTAAAGTTAAAGAAAACAGAGTAGAGATTAAGAACCCGCTCTGGATTCTCGATTCTCAATTCTCAATCAGTCCGTCACTTGTACTCATTGCTCATTGCTTTTAATAACAAGTAACAATAACAATTTCCTTTTTTGCTGCTGGTGTTGCTGTTTCCCTGTTTCTGTCTCTGTCTCTGACTTTGTGTCCGTGATCTTCTTTGTTTCCTGAACAAAACTACACTTGAATCAACTGATTTTCCTCTTGCAAAGCAAATCCGTTTGGATCCAGTTTACAAACGGCAAACAACAAAGGACAAACAAAAGTGTTTCGTCGTGTTAATAAAACATGCATAGAGTTTGGGCGTGTGAAACTCTGTATAGCTCTCAAGTCTATACGTATAAAGACTCTGGCTTATTGTGTGTACGGATATTGGTATTGTAGGTATACAAAATAAAAATCAAGGATCTGGAAAGAAAATGTAGTGTTTTTTCTTTGGATTTGGCTTTGGCATTGCGTGTCTAGTGTCTACTGGACTTTTATTGTCCGTGATTACTCGGAAGTAGGAGTAAAGCCAATGCTCAAATTGTGTCTCCTTATTTTCTCTTTCCCTTCTTTTTCTGCTTTTTCTTGTTGGTTTTCTGTCTTGTGTTTTCTAGTCCACAACCTTTTATCCTTATTCCTTATTCTTAGGTCGTCCTCACATTTTCCTCGTTATGTATCTGACTACTTAGCTACGAATACAAGCACAAGCGCTGTACACTGTACAGTGTGCACGGTATACTTATAGTTGCCAGATTTTGAGACCCCAAAAAAAGTACACCCAAATTTTTTTTCTCAAAACTCCATTTTATCTAGTGCA
>JAQGBH010002832.1:0-22342 GCA_034698265.1 Sminthurinus aureus
GGCAGTTTGTATATTAAATATATTCACCATTTAAATAATAATATGTTATTTATTTTTTTGAAACATAATAATATTCGCCCTTACGTGTTTTTTTTTGAAGAATTTACACACAGATTATTCCGGAAAAAGTTAATTTAGAAACTATTATAATAATAGTAATAATTTAAAAATTTGGGGGTATGGGGGTACCGGTCTCTTTGGCTAAGTAAAGCAACTCCTCTGTAAAAAAGAAAAGGACAACAAACACTGAATTAAATTCCTGTTTACAATCTTGACACAAAATCTTTGCAAGATACCATAAATAATGTGACTTGATACGATTAAAAGGTTATGCATTACAGCTTCATATTTATTGATGTATTTTAATAATAATTAACTAATAGTAATTAATCACCTCTGTTCAATCTAGCCTTCTCAGCTGCTTTTGCGGCGTCCTTTGCTGGTTTTTCGGCTAACCTCTTTATTTGATAAGCGGTTTCTTTCTTTGTGTTAGATCGATGTCTTTGGATTCCCCACAAAACACCTAATGTAAGCGCAGTCCATCGTCCGACCTGATCAATAGAAAAATAAAATAGTTGTTCAATTTTTACGTTTAACATTTCATGTAGGTCAAATTTCAAAGCAAGTTTACTGCTCACTACATTATTCAAAATCAATCAAATTATATGACCAAGTATTAAGAATTAAACGAACGGGTGCCTAATTTTGTACAAAATACAAACAACATTTAATTGGTCAGTTAAGTAATATTACATAAATTGGATTAACATTCATTATATACTGATTACTTACAAATACTACATGTAAATCTTAGAATTTAGAATCTTGACCAAAATCAATTTCCAAGGTTATCATAATATCCATGTAATTTTGGAGTAAAAGTCCTTAAAATGTACTTACCCGGATGAGGGAACTTGTCCGGACGGGTTCCATTCCAGCGAGAGCACTAGCCATTTTGTAATTTTAATTGCAATTAACTTTTCCAGGAACAATCCCTTTTTTTTTAAATCAGCTCAAACTTTCCCAAACTTTTTAAATCAAGACCCATGTAGTGTCGACGCAAATTCACAGAGGACAGCACGGAGCAGTTTTGCAAATTGAAAGTCGTCTCAGAAATTGAAGTATGCAGAATTCATTGTTGTTGGCAAAAATAATACAGCTAATTTTTCAGTGCTTAAAATTTTAGAATTGTGAAAGAGAAGTTTTATTTATTTTTATTTAAAGGTACTGTATTGCTGATAACTGATAGATGATGCTATTCATTATAAATAAATTTCATGTCCTTTGCGCTGTGTCATCACATTCTGTTTCAGCTCTCAGAAACGCAAAAAAACAAAGAAAGTAGTGAAAGTATCAAAGTAAATAAGTTCCAGTTTCCAAATGTGTCGAATTTTAGCATGAATTTTGTACAAAAAAAAGAAAGTATACTGATATTTTCCATTGAAAATTGTTACCACTTCACATGTAATTTGTAACAATATTAAGTACAAAAATATGTAAATTTCTTCAGCATATATGACAACTAACAGATATAGAGGAACTCAAATGTTTTTACTACAGTTATACGTGTAAAAGAAGTCATTTAACATGCAAAAATTTATGTGTAAACAGTAAACAGCAGCTAACAGCAAAGCAAGGCAAAAAAAACAGGGTGGGATGATATTATTATGGTATTCCGTATTCACAATCCATAAATTTTTCACCCTTAGATTTTTTTTTTCCTCTTTTCCCTTCCCAGTAATATAAATTACATGCCACGCATACTAAGGTTTTTATGATTAGCTGTGAAAGATTTTCGGTCGGTTCTGTATATAGTTATTTTACATTTTTTTTTCTTTCTTTGAGAAGACCCTCCTCAGATCTATCTATAATAATCTTTATAAAGTGTGAATGGTAATGGTAATGGTGATGGTGGGAAGAGGAAAAGAGTTGTGAATGAAACAGTAGACAGTAGACAGGAGAAAATGAGAATAAAAAGAAAAAGCTATAATGTTATGTCATCTTGTGTTCTATAATATAGTTTATACACTTTGGTCTTTTTGGTTGATAGATAATAGATATGCAGGTCGATGTGTATGATGTATACATTATCTTTTCCATTTTCAATTGTAATATAATAATATGCATAGTACACACACTACACACATGATATAAAAGTCCTTTTTTTTAACTACTAGAAATATATGGATATTTATTTATTGATATGCTCCTTCTATGTGTACACATATAATGCTTCCCTGTTTTTTTACTTACTTACTCACTCTCTATTTCAATTCTTTGGTCTTTGGTTCAACCCGAGTCTCTAGTCTTGAAGCTTGAAGCCTCTCAAAAATGAATGATGAGAAGGAAAGCGAAAAGAAATGTAGGAAAAAGAAGGCAAAAGAACAAGACAAGAAGGAGAAGAAAGAATAAGGAATGAGAGAGAGGGAATAATAATAATGGTTCAGATTGAAAAGGTAAAGTATTTTGTAAAGAGAGAATCTACGTAAAAGATGGGATTCATCATTCTCCAGATTTTTTTCCCCTTTTCTTTTTCGTCTACTTCTAAATTCTATGTATACTATGTATCTATATACACTGTATATTATACAGTAAGTACGTATGATATACTTTGACTTTTTGGTTTTGATTTTTTACCTATACATATGTATTATGTATTATTATGTACTTGAATTTTTTATTTCTCACTTGTGTCTGCTAATCGAGACACAGTTATCGGATGACTTCAAACACCATTTCTCTCTTTCTTTTCTTCCTCCTGTTCTGCTTCTCAATTCTCAAAACGTCTTACTCTTATTGTAGTCCAAATCTCTTTTTTTCCAGCCCTTTATGCACTTCATTATTAGTACAGTAGAAAGTACATTGTACTTTCATGGAAGATGGAAGCAACGATGTACTTATTCGTATTCTTTGGTGTCTTTTTATAAACACATATCGTATATTATTGAGGTTTTATCATAGTATATTATGTATAAACATAAATAAATCTATGCACACACATGAACCACAAAACTTGACTTTTTCATACCCTTCTTCTGCTTCTGTGTATAACAATAATTCATAATACATTTATTATTTATATGTATGATAAATATACATACGTGGCATATTGCATATGATATTGAATATTCAATGAGAATATTTATACAAATGCCTGGAAAAAAGAAAGGTCCTAAATTTTGGACATATTTATATCATATGAGAGGGGTAACGCGATAGAGACAGAGAAAGAAAATGAGGGATAGAGAGAGAGAGATGATTAAGCAGTATTTGTCAGTTTAAGAGACCAAATCACCATCATCAGCAGCATCATCATACTGTATAATAATAGTGCAATAATAGAAGCGTTTATACATGTACAAATCCAAAATCCAAAACGATGAATAATACATAATAACACAACTAAAAGTCATGTGTAGTGAATGACGAATGACGGACGAAGGTGCTTTCTAAAAGTTATAGTAAAAAAAGACTTATGGACATTCAAAACATTTCATTTATTCCGAATTACCACGCAGTTATGGTTATTTGAATGAGTCGTGTACCAATAAAATTCAGAGCTTTTGTGAATGCTGAATACATGCATTTTATTACTGTTAGATAAATTCCTGACAGTAGTTTACATAAGTACATAATACATATTTTGTAAGTAGCTGGTGGTTACATGAACAAGAAAAACTAAAATGTTTACTCAATTAGTGTTTAGTGTACATACATAGATAATTTCGACGTTTATGACATTTAAATTCCGTTAAAATTACCAAGAAATATTTTTCCTAAAAAAAATGTCTTTGGGCTTTACTATGTGTGATTTGTGGTCTACAGATGACAAAAGTTTACATTAGGGTACATTAATTTACTGCTTAATCAGACGTAAAAACTCTGACGGGGAGAAGAAGAAATTGATCAGATTATATTTTTTTTTGTAAATTCATTCCTCCGTAATCTTTAACCAGTAATTGATTCTACTTATGACCAAACAAGAAAAATAGAACAACTTTTGTACGTAGAAAATGAATTAAAGTAAAGGAAGGAAAAGTGATAAAAGTAAAAGAATGTGAATGTGTTTTGGGTATGGAAGTTGTTTCTGGATTCACCAGTGCACATGCAGTACCTGTTTTATTGTGTGTATATCCATTATGTTGTACATAAGTAGAAGAAGAGATCCACATACATGCATTTCCTCCCCCTTGTAGAATTTAGAAGGTAGAACCAACTAAAAAAGTATATCGTCTTGATCAGACAATTAAGTTAGGTTAAGATTACATGCAGATTAGAGTGTGAAACGGAGTCATGGCGAGAAATTTTCAAAGGGTTCTCTTTGAAGAAAACTCTCTTTTTACTCACAAATCTGTCTTTTTATCCGCTCTATTTTTCTAATTTTTTAGTCGTCATCCTCCTTTCATTCCAACTACCACCATCTCAATTTTGAAGTTTCCCCTTTTCCCCAAACTTACACAATGTTGTATTTCGTAAGTAGTAAGTACAGTTCTAAACTAACAATAATTGATTCTAGATTCTGGATGTATGCACAAAAATATGCAGAAAGCTTTGGCTACTAATTCAAAGAAGAATTTGAAAATACGATACTTACTAAATATATTACATCTATAATGCATGATGTATAAGCATTTATGCATGTACTTTTGACAGAAACAAATAAATTTTGTTGGTTTTCTTTTTTCATGTCCAGAGTCTAGAATCTAGAATCCAAAATCCAGAAGCTCTAATATACTTTGAGGACATTTTGCATCATTTTGAATCGAAAATCAAATGACATTTCGTCTCAAGTATTTTCATCTCGTTTTTATCAGCTGAACTGTCATTTCCCCGTTTCTGTCTATTTTATTACCTATATTAATCAGGAGGTTGTATCACAGATTTGAGACTTGAGAGGAAATTCCTTCTCAACAGTGACCATTAACCACTATAAATTATAAATTAATGTAGCACGTAGTACGTACTAGTATGTAGCATGTAGAAATAATATCATGTTTAGCATGCAGTATTCAGCATAATATCATGATATGTAGAACGTATAGATAGATATATGGCACAAAATGCATATATATGCCCTATGACTTATTTAAAATATGCCGGAGCTTGATTCGTTTACTATGAATTTTACACTCTACACTCTGTAATTTATAATCTGTACGACAGACTACAGATATCGTAAAACGGTAGAGTGTAGACTGTAGACGCACAGCAACTGAAATATTTTTTATATGTACAGATAATTTTCAGCTTAGACTGATGACGATGAAGCTAAATTCTAGACTCTAGATTCTAGATTCTAGATTCTAGACTGGAAATGAGAACCCTTTGATGCCGATTTTGATGGTTAATGTTAATATTTTATTCGTATCATTTTCATGTTATAAATAAACAAATGTGTCATATTTACCCTCTTCCAGACTCCAGACACTATAAAAATATTTGTGATTACGTAACAACTAATGATGACTATTGACTATCGAGTATCCTCTATCCACAGCAACTGAAAATGAATGATTTAGAGTAGCGGAAGCAAATTTACACTGGATTTGGACTTATGTATTATATTATGGAAAACGGCGAGCTAGAACTTTAAGCAACACTTGTGTTTCAAGTCTGCTAAAAAGAAAAAGGTACATACTACATACATGTACATATAATAATACATGGGGAAATGTCCATATAACTTGACGAGTGACGACTACAAATATCGTGGAACAAGTACACAAGATTTAAGGTTATGGAAAAGACAGGAGGGCAGGATGGTACATATACATATATAATATATACATATACTGTATATTGTATATATTGTATATGACATGTAATAGTTAGCACGCACATTGTCCATAATCCATAGTCGACAGTACATAACAAATAACACTTTTCACATGGAAGAGTTCAGTGTTCCATATTTTTCCCATTCATAATTTTATGTTCCATTCTATTCAGTGACAATAGTGTAGCGCCGTACAGTACAGAACAGACTACAGAACAGTGCTTATTGCTTATTGCGTATTGCACACGTACAACATCGGAGTTGCATGTGACAGAAAAATGATATCTGTGCGGAGCTGGGATTCATGAATTCATGGACTCCTGGCTTGGCCTGGCCTGCCCTGCCATTGACATAATATAATGTCCTACCACACAGAATAAAACCCAACACAGAACACTAAATCTGCTGCATACTACACACTACGCTACACACACAATACACAACTATTAACCTATTGTCCAAGCCCATGAAATAATATCCGTCTTCTCCTTGGCGCCTGCCAATTCATTGTCCATTCATTGTCCTTTTTCTTTCGGGAAAAAATCCCAGTCAAATGTGTCTGTGTACATACATAATACATACGCATGCTTGTATCTTGTATCTTGTATTTAGTATGTACTACATAATTCCACATGGATTTATGTTTACAGTCCAAAATTTAAAGTCTCCTTTTCTGAACAAAAGTGTCTGTCTTGGTATTCTCCTCCTCATGTATACTGTACACTGTATACAGTGTATAGTAGTAGATATAGACATGTACATAAGTACTAACCTAAACCACGATACAAAGAGGAAAAGACTCAAGAAAATAACCATGTTCCGGAAAGAACTCGTAAGTCCGCGTAAGGTTACAGGTCTATCTATCGCTTGTCTTGAGTCTAGAGCCTAGAGACTTGAGTCTTGAGTTTTCAAGAATTCAAGTCTTCAAGTCTTGAGCTTTATTGTTTATTGTCGCTCTCTCATTTCTCATTTCTCATTCCAACTCCAAGCTCAAAACTCAACCCAAAAATCAAAAATACAACATGATATATAATGTGACGAGAAGCATTTGAAATTTGAAGGCTGCTATTCATGCATATGTATCTAGTATCTAGTCAATTCTCCATTCTATTTCCCCATTTCCCGATTCTGAGAAAAGAACTATTATTTTACAACTTTTATTTGAGCAGAATTTTTTAGCGTCATATTAATTTTAATGATCGTGATAATAATAATAATAGCAGTTTATGCACTGATATACTTTTTCAATGTGTGACTTGCTAATCTTCCAGACTCCAAACTCTAGACTCCAAATTCCAAATAAACGTGTCAAAGTGTACAGATCAACTGGTTCACTTTTCAAATGTCAAATTTCAAATGCACAATGTATAAAAAATCAAAAATCAAAACAAAATGAGAAAACACACGCATATCGACTTATCCATTATCAGCTCTCATTTTCATGTGAAGGAATTAGATCTGAATGGAGATATGTATCAACATGTAGATAAATGTGTCATGTGTACATTGTACAATAGTAGTACATAGTAGTATGGTAAGTAGTAGATTGTAGATTGTAGATTGTAGATTCTAGAATCTAGATTGTAGTTGTACAGTTGTAGGATGTACCAATGCATCAATGTACCAGCCAGCAGCCCGAGGTTAAAAGTCAGTTGACCCCGATTACCAAATGAAAGCCCCGGGATCAGATCAGACATCAAACATCAAACAACAGCAGAGTAAAAGGACGAGCAGATAAACGGATGAACAAGAGATTGAGATTACACGTGTATTTGACTCATCCCCATAGGGCGCTCTCCAAAAACACATGCAACATGAACTTTACATATAAACATATCGTACATCTCGTACTACACCCTTTTATATAGATATTATATTATTATGCTACTATTCTACAATAATACCTCCGATCTCCGATACAAGTTACACTGTATAAAGTAGCTACAACATAACATGAGCATTGAGCATTGAGCATGATATACTAATATTTACATATGTAATTAAGTCAAAACATTTACATTGACTTGACTTGACTTTTACTTGCACCGTTTACTATTTACTACATCACCATCACCATCAGCATCATCATCACAACCAGCACCAAGAATACAGATACAGTATTGTCATCCTCAGGCTTTTTATACTTACACATCTGCGTACACGATTTACTGTTACATTTACTATAATATATTCAGGATCCTGTACGATTTACAATTTACTATTTATTGCCTAAAACTATCCATCTCCTCCAACAATTTTTAGAAGGTGGATCAAATGCCGAAAAGAAAATAAAACATGTGAGATGTGAGGAACATGGAGATTGGAGCTTGGAGTTTAGTGTATGGAGTATGGATGAGACGTGAAACGTGTGGACTGAAAATTGGAATTGGATCGTGTGCTAACGTGTGTATTGTGTATTGTGTATACGTTTAAAATATGGTGCTCAGCATTCAATGTACAGTGCACGATTTACCGTTATAATTTGTAAATCACTTGTATCAATAATAATTCCAAGAAGAATCAACAGCTTTTTATGTATCCATGATCGATTTTAAATTTATGACATGATCCGATCAAGCAATACATGTAGACACGATAAACGAGTTGCGACTTACGACTACACGCTGCACACTGTGCACTAAGAGTACACTTTATAAATAAATAGAAAATGTACGGCAATCTGTACAAACATCAAACTTGTGCAGTTTTATTCCTTTACTATTGCAATAGTATAGCTATTGAAATCTAGTTAGAATCTAGAATCTAGGTGATTGGACTTTGATCCAAAATTTTGACTAAAAAATGTGTAGTGAAGATATTTGATTGGACCTGCGTTTAAATGTTAAACGTTAAGGCGTATGAAAAAATACATTTTTTGTGATAATTACAATCAAGAATCTCTAGACTCGAGTCTCGAGACTCAAAATACCGCAGCGCAAAAGCATGCGGAGAGGACGACTGCTTTCTGTATCCAATTAACTATTTTTATAAAAAAACCAGTTACGAGATACGAGACACACACGAGCAGGTATCCCACTTGGAACTTGGAATTCGGACAGCATCAGATCGGTCGAGTGCATTAATTTTCACTTGAATAATTCATGTACTCGGCGATTGAGGTTCGAGGATTGAGGAAGTATCGTACATATAAAATACAAATGCATAATCCATAATCATTTACTACTTTATACTCTTCACTGTGCTATAGGTAATTAATAATGGAATTCCTTATGTATTCACACGCAATAGATAATAGACAGTACATGTGTAGTGTGTATGCACTGGATAATGTATAAAATATTTGGGAGCGGGATGCGGAATGCCGAGAAAATGTTTCCGTCACTTTTCTTTAAACGTCTTTTCTCCGTCCTCCGTCATCATCTTGGTACTTTGTACAATGTACATCTATCGATGTGTATACGTTTCTCCAGTCTCCATTCTCCATAACATAATTTACATTCTACATTCTACCTTCTACATTCTATACTCTACTAATGGTACAAGTTGTAGTTTGTGGTGATAATAATAAGTATTTAACATGTAAGACTCATAATTTCATAAGATAATAACATACAATAGAAAACTATATGATAGCCATTAAATAGTAGTGTGTAGTGTAGTTACTAGTTGTACATGAGTAATGTAATAGATATACATTATGTAGCGAGCATTGAGCATTGAACAGTGAGTGTGAAGACAGTAGGCGTTTTTGGGCCCATAAATTTGCGTTTCGGTAAGTCAAGTCATCTCATAAATTACCATTTTAATTAGTTACTTCCAATGCTACCCAATGTGGATGTGGATGGATGGATAGTTAGCTGTAGTTTTCTTCTTCTCCTTCTTTTTTTTGGTGGAGGAACGAGGGTAAAAGGTAAAAGTTGAAGAGAAAGTAAATGTGGAATATACATACACATTACACGTAATAGAAAATATGTAGTACTTGTAACTTTTTAAAGAGTATAGTTAACAGTTAGCACATAGTAAACAGTCAACAGTGAAGGGAAAAGAAGGATTTCAACTTTGAACTTGTTTCTTCAACATTCATTTTCCTCCTAAATGGAAAAATATGAGCATTTCTCCCTGGACAACAACAAGTGATGGATTTTCCTACTTATTACAGTGCAAGTGCTTAGTGCTTAGCATCAGCGTATCAGCGTGGACATGGACATAGTTGCATGTAGTTGGCATTTAGCGAGACTGAGACTGAAGCTGCGGATGATGCCTGGGCAAGGGTAAGGCGGTTGATGGTGAAGCATCATGTGTGTTTGTGCGTATGCCTGTAAATTTAGCTGTATATAATAACAATATTTTGTGTTTCCTCATTCTTCATTACTCTGTAAGCTGGCATTATCCAGTCTCCAGCCATTACTCTTCTTCTTTTTCCAAAGGAGCAGTATGATTACGACATTGTACACTGTACACAGTGCTCACTGAGGAGCCTCATCTTTTACAAACTCACGTTCCTTGCATAGCGCTCGTCTTCTCGGTCTTCATCTTCATCTTGATAGGTATTTCCTAAGTTTGCCTCTTCTGCACAAGGAACAAAAGTATCTATAACAATGAGGCTGTTCGCTGTATCTTTTGTATGTAGAATGTAGTTACTAATGACTTGTACCCACGTCCACCAAGACGTCCACATCCACATATGAGCAGAGGAGGGCCAATCTCAGCTACAAATATAGATTTGAGGCTGAGTTGACTTGACTTGACTTGACTTGAGTCGAGTCGAGTTGAGGTGGGAAATTAAAGGCGGGATTGGATTGTTGAATAGTTGGTAGCCGCACAGTGCACAGTGTACAGCACAAGGGACAAATATGTAATACATAATCTTTCTTGGAATTATTCAACAATGCTTTTTTTATTATATCCAATACAAAAAGTGAGTGGTGGTGGTCATAGTCTTTTTGAATCTAGAGTCTTGAGTTATTTGACTGCACAAAAATATACTGTGGAGAGGAAGAAAAAGTATCTACAATCAACATGGAGAAAAGAGTCTTCTTCTTCCACTATACTCTATACTCTATACTGTATCTGTACCGCCACATTCTTTCCTCTTTCCTTATTTATATTTTATATTGTAGCTTGTAGCTTGTAGCTTATATTGAACCTATACTGAGATATCAGTATGCTCTCCTGGTTTGATGACTATTGACTTGTGAGTAGCGCACTTTTTTCTTCTGTCTTCAGAGAGAACTGGAGAAGGGCTTGTTTATCTTTAACAGTACAGAGTACAGGGTATAGAGTATATAGCAGAAGACCAAGACCAAGATCAAGAAAAAGAGGATGAAGGTGTACAAGATAATAGCCTGTAAAACTATGCTAACGATAAGACAACATGAGGAAACATACGGATTTTTCCTCCATTAAATTTGTATTTTCTGTTCTGTGGTTGGTATTTCAAGTCCAAGTCCATGTCCCTTGATGATAAGTGAGTTGAGCTGAGCTGAGTTGAGCTGAGGTGAGCATGTTGCTCATGATAATAATACACACTACACATGTACACAAACTTTCAGACATACTTTTCATTTTAAAATCCAGGCAAAAAAATGTGTATGGAGTATGGACAAGGGAGAGAATGTAGAATGTAGAATCCATAGACATTATATACATTAGACATTAGACAGAGAACCTATTCATTTGGATTACCATTGTGTCTCGCGTATTGTGTATTGTGTATTATGTAATATGAATTGTATATCTATTATTGTCCTTGGTAATTACAAGTTGTGTAATGCGGAAACAAGAACGAGGAACAAGTAAGAGGTTTGTGAGGTTGGTTTTTGGTTTGGCTTTGGCTTTAGCTGTGGCTTTGATTTAGGGTTGCCACTTCACTCTGACTCTGACTTTAGCCACTATCGACTATCTCCTATCTACTGTACTATCTTAAGAAAAAAAAGGAAAGAGGAAGGTTTCCATACAAACACTAATGAAATGAAATGCAATGAAATGGAGGTCGGGGTAGTTAGAAATCCGTAATAATAGTGATAATCATAATGAAATGAGTGGAAAACACCAAACGGGAAAGTCCTAGTGAAAATTGGAATCCTTTACAATTTACACATAGTTTTTAAATTACCTTGAAAAAATATACATTTCTATATAATAATATAGGTTCTAGATTCTATAGATGTTATGTGTTTTTACATTGTTTATGATTCTGTTCTCGGTGGATTCATTTGTTAATGTACATACAATTTAAATTTCGGTGTAAGATGGACGATGGACGATAGATGATCAAGAATGAGAGCACAAGGAGGGAAATTTACAATAATCGTTTAGTTTTTTTCTCTTTTCATGTCCCGTAGTCCACAGTCCATAGTTCAAGTTTGTATTCAAAATTCAGGGACCATGTTGGATTGAGGATTGAGCATGGACTATGGAGTAGAGCATACGGACTGGACCACAAATGTAAATGAATAAAAATGTTTTCCGCATTAATCTTTTGGCGTCTGCGGGAGGCTGGAGAATATAGAGGGAGCGAATGGAGTGAGCTGGCGGGGAACAGTCAGAACAAGCAAAAATACCAAAGAGTTTACACACACATCCACACATATAAACACATTCACAGTCCACAGTCCACAGTCACTCATACAAACCTATTATTATATTGTTTTATTTTTATTTATTCTCTTCTTCCTCTTCTCCTCTTTTGACGGGAGGAATGTCTCAACCTTAAATGTAATAACTGCACTGGAATCTCGCATCTAGAATCTAGAATCTGGAATGCAATACAAAAGAAAATACAGTAATATTGACTGCATGTGTATTGCATTGAGCATTGGGCATTGAACATTGAATGGTATGGCTTTGTCTTTCACCATCACCATTACTGTGCTCAGTGAGCCGGGAAATTTATATTTATCTTCAAAACCACCTCCTCCTCTCTTCTCTTCTCTCGATCTCCCTCTCCTCATTTCCCCTCTATTATGACTATTATGACTGAGTATGGAGTAAGGAAGGAGCACAAGTAAAAAGCATCTATAGAGTTTAAAATGATGGAGACAACCACAACTTCCCTAGAGAAACTGGGAAACTGATGACGACGACAAGAATGACGACATTCACAATCCACAATCCACTAGACTCAAAATTGTATACATACATGCGACCACCAATATTTATTTTATTCTCCTTTCTCCATTCTCCATCTTTCATCTTCAATCCTTTGGTGCTCCTCTTGTGTTTTCCCTTATTTCTGTTCACATTATTCTTTAAATTCCTATGCGTACCTGCAACCTGCACTTGCGTTTGTACTGAAAAAATGTAGGAAATGCCACAATCCACAAGACAATTGACTCAAAACTCCAAACTCAAAATGTGGGTCTTTGTGTCATTTAGAAAATGAAATTCAAAAGAAAAACTGATGACGGCAGAATCATAGAATCATAGAATCATAGACATCTTGATTCTTCATGTCCCGTGTACACAATAAACAATAAACAAGACACATTATGTGCAAAGGCATTCCTAATTCCTAAGTGTACAATGTACAATGGACCATGTACAATGTAGAAGACAAACAAAGACACAGGCCTGACTGCTCGTCATTTTCGTATGGGAAAATGTTAAAAGACAATTTAACATTTAACTAGACGATAACAATAAAAAACATCATGGAAACCAACTAAACAATAATAATATCCATGTATTATCCATGTACTATGTACGTGATGATGGGGACGGGGACGAGGACGGAGGCCCGACGGAGAATGGAATGATGATATAATAATAACTAAAAAAAAGAAAAACTAATTGATATTTTGGGGACTTGAGTTTATGTATACTCCATACTCCATTATCCGTTGTCTATTATCCGTTGTCCATGGATGTAAAGCGTAGCGTAAAACGGGAATGGTTGTTGTCCGGTGTGTGTGATATTTTATTATCTAAATCCACCTACAGCCCACAGATAAAACTGCACAATCTCTTCAATGGAAGAACAGTTACAGAGGTTCAAGAAGTCACCAAAGCATAATATGTACAGGGGAAAATAAATTGCCAGAGTCCAGGGACCAGCGAGTCCGAGACGCCAATAGCTTTGGCAATTAAAAGGAACAGTAAATGTCATTGGAATGTAAACTGAATGTTGAATGTAAGTCAATAAATAAGGTGAGTACAAGAATGGGTAATGGCGTATGTAATGGCTAAACAAAACGGCCGAGGGATGAGACTTGACTCGAGTTGAGTTGAGTCTTGAGTCTTGAGTTGAGAATATCCTCTCAAATGTAAAATGTGTAATATTTTTGACCCCCCTTTTCCTTAATAAAACAATAGTGACCATCAAGGGACTCGAGACTGAAGAAATAAGACTGTTGACTGTTGACTGTTTCGTTACTTCGAGTCTCTGGTTTGGTTTGGACTTGGATTTGGATTTGGATTGATCCTTTGGGTATGATTTCCTTTTTTAATGTGTTTGCCGGCTTCTTTTTTTCCATGTTTATCTATCTTTAGTCTCTTCATCCCTCACTCAATTTCATTTGGAAACTAATAAAAATCCCACCATTATTATCATCATCGCCATCAAATCCATTTAAACTTTAAACAGCACATTATACAAATAGTACTAGTCGTCAAGGAACATTTTTTGTGTGGGGTTGAGTCCTCTCTAGTTTTTCATGAATGTCCAATGTCCAATGCCCATTGATATTTGATATTGCCCTTGTTTTTGTACTCTGTACAAATGTTCAAGCATAACAATTTGAAACTGGAAATGGTATCTAAAGATACAATTGAGGTTTTGAATTGTGAAACCAATCAACAATCAACAATCAAGAGAATACACTTATTTTGTCCCATTATTATTATCTCTATTGGTCCAACTTTTCCTTTTGTTTTCCTAAATAAAAAGAGGATTGAGGAAAGGAAAAAATGTGTCATGTCCATTGTCAAGGGAGATATCTTGATGAACTCATTCTCTTTCCTCAGTCCTTATTTCTACATTATTAATATTATTATACAACCTTTGTCTTTATCTTATATCGCATATATGTATTAGAGATAGGAGATGGAGTAACTTTTAAAGTTTAAAGTAATTAAAGTAGATAATGTAACATTTGATGATGATGTAGGATCTGGGTATTTTGAAGTGATATTTTATTACATTATTATTGTAAATTAATGAATTCCGCAAGGAATTGAAAATTGGAGGAAAAGAAAATTGTTCTCGGAGAAAAACAAAAGCCGACAACCCTAAATTTTACATTTTAATTTTTTAATACAGTGTTTTTATTCTGTTATTCTGGGTTTTAAATTCTACATTCTACATTCTACATTCTAGATTCTAGATTCTAGATTCCAAGTTCTAAATTAAATTCTGGATGGAACGTGGCAGAGCAGAGCAGTGCAGAGAAAAGTCAAAACTGAGAACAACTCCGGCAACTTTACAATAAAACAGCCGTGAACAATGAACAAGAGATGCAGCTAAACCACCAGCTAAGAAGAAGAAAGATTAAAAAAACTCCCAATGTAAATAGATTTTTTCCAATTCCATGCCTGTTATGATGTTATGATATCACATGAAAAAAATGAATAGAAAGGAAGAATATAGAATAGAGAGGAGTTGAAAGAGAGAAAGAAAGAATGAAAGAAAGGAGAAGAGATTGTTTCCTGCTGTGAAGGAAATTCTTAAACTATTCCATTATGCCATTAAATTTTTATACGCATACCTACAAACAACGGACTGTGAAAAATGCGTGCTTGGAGCTGCAGTTTCTTTATCTCTTCTAGCTTCTACCTTGTACATAAATCTATCTACATATGTATTGTGAAGGTTGAGGATGATGATGATCAAGGGTGCCGAAATTCTATTGCCAATTTTTTAAAATCACACACACATAGACAGAATACTCAAGACTCAAGACCTTTAGGGATGAGACCTTCAAACTTCAAATTCTAAACTCTAAACTCCAAACACCATGTAAATAAATAAATAAATAAACAGATAAATATTACAAGTGGTCATTCTCATTCCTATTCTCATTTTCATACTGTTTATGAGACAGGTGTTATTACCATTATTATGATCATTGTTGTTCTCACCCCCTCGTCTACACTCTACACTCTACACCTATAACAAAAACATGGATGACGATGACGAGCCATGTAGCTTTGTACACCTTGAATAGGAATAGACCCAAAAGGTCAACGGATAATAATTAGGTGTACACTGAAACTCAAACTGACAATGAAACTGACACTGACACTGGTCCTCACTTTTCACTTTTGTCCCAACTTTTTTGACCATTGCTTAAGATGTCCAATATGTCCATCTCCTCGTCGTCACCAAAAAAAACCAAAAGGGAAAAAAGCAACCTGCAACCAGCACATAAAGAGCAAGCAAATAAAAAATCTTAACTATGTACTTAATTTTTTTCCTATAGTTATGATTCAGTCATTATATTTACACTTTTGACTTTACACTGTCATTGTCATTTTCGTCGTCAGCATCATCATCATCTCCTCTCGTTTGTGCTTTTTACTTTGTAAGTCATCAAATTCTGAATATAAAGTTCAGCTTTTACAACTTTCTACCACTTACCATTTACCAGCACAATTATGATTATTATCCGAGTGAAATATAAATTATTTTATTATAATGACTTAATCTTCTCCTCTTTACACATCACAGTTTTGTGTTACGTAAAAAGATATTATACAATATACAGTTACTTAGCCCGAATTCATAGCAAACAATGAACAATGAACCTGATTATTTAAATCATGTTCAATGTTCAATGTTCATATTTTGAAGCTCGTATAATAGATTAAAGAATGAAGAATAAAACAAGGAAATTGACTGGACTCTGGAATTGAATTGAGTTGAATTGAAACTGGTGTGAAATTCCAAGGGAATGAAATGTTAGGAATGTACAAAACCGAATACCGACATGACATTGGCATTGTTCATGTTGATGGTTCATGGGAAGAGAGGAGAGAGCAGGGAATATTTAGTTGGTAGTTGGTCAGTGTTTTAATTAATAGAGAGGTGGTAATTGGTTAATGAAAATGAAGCAGGGTGATAATACTAATGACGATGATGATAGACTACTGTATACTGTATAATATATACGTCCTTGTTTTGACTGCCACCCTCGAGGAACATTTTTACTCTCTCATCCACATCCACATTCACATCTGCATGTACAATGCACAGTGTACAGTGTACAGCTACTTTTGAGAAATGATGTGTAATTATGCGCTTATGACTTATGCACGGACTTTAAACAGAATGAATCACGCAGCTTGTCCTTCGTCCTTAAAAGGAATGTAGGATGAAGGATG
Organism: Sminthurinus aureus; assembly: GCA_034698265.1. Taxonomy (NCBI): domain Eukaryota; kingdom Metazoa; phylum Arthropoda; class Collembola; order Symphypleona; family Katiannidae; genus Sminthurinus; species Sminthurinus aureus. The sequence goes on from JAQGBH010002832.1 coordinate 17,057, forward strand.
AGCGGTGAATAGTGAACACGTCATTTATAATTCATGCACTGGAGAAAGTTGAGTCGAGAGTCAAGGAATTTCTGTGTGGTGTGAAAGTCTCTATTTCCTTTGACTATGATGTGTGATGTGTGATGCTATGGGCGAAAAGGAGATGAAGTTGAAGCACAGTTGGAGCTATGACTTAATAGATTAGATTAGCCGCCTGCCCTACTATACATATATATCTATCTGCTATCAGTCTATCTATCTGTCTGATATGCACAAAGGAGGAAGAACGGGAGCTAGCGAGGAAACTGATTGCGACTTGTCCATTTGTCTGCCAGTCTAGTCTCTGTTCTCTAGTCTCTGATCTGTCCGTGTCCGTGTCAGTGAATACATAAACATAAACAAGGACGAGCGTTTCCTGATGATAATGACGATAATAGATAATAGTATCTTTGTATAAGTATTCAGGCTAATATAAATCTAAACAAGCCAGTTGATAGTTGATGTGACGAGGCTACTGCATTACTGCATACCACAACAAACCAAACCATCGCCACTGCACTAAACTGTAAGTATTGCATTTCTCTCGGCTTTCTCGTCTCCGGTATCTGGTATCTCGCATGTCTTATCTAATATGGCTACTGTTCATTCTCCTTAATTTACAATATTATCCATGAACTTTCAATCTACATGCGCATTACATATGTTATGATCAATGTGCATAATGTAACTTTCTATCCACCATTTACAGATGCTCATCCAGAATTCAGAAACCAGAACTCAGAATCCAGAGTTTTACAGCTCTACTTATGACTTACACATAAGTGTTTAGACCCTACATCCTACACACTACACACTTTTCATCACATCACATCTCATCATAATATTCAAATTCCTACAAACGAAACTCGACAACAAATGTTTTCATCTCCCCACATAAAAAATCGGGATAGAATGCAGTCTGCATTTTTTAAATGTTAAAGAAAAGAGTACGAGAAAAAACTAGGCGAGTGAAGAGTCGAGAGTGAACAGTACGTAGTTTTGATTGATAGACACGGAATAAAAGAAGAAAGAGATGAAAGACGTCCAGTTCAGTTCTACAGTCAGTATTCAGTATTCAGTAGCTGGAAAAATGTACATTGTGCAATGTCCATGCTCAATGCTCAATGTATTAATATGGAATACACAATATAAAAAATACACATCACATTATACATCATAAAAGTCTTTGTGGTCTCATTCTTTGTGTTTTGTGCTTTGAGTTTTGTGCTTTAAGCTTTGTGGTTCGCCTATATAAAGACGTGTTGACTATAGACGTATATCAAATGTACAATGTACAGTGTTCACACTGTACTTTACTTCTAGACTCTCGACTTGACAAAAGCAAGATGCCAAGAGAACAGCAGAGCGCAAACTTACATGGACTTTAATGGACAAAAATAAACTGAATCATGGAGGAAGAACCCTTAAAAAACGGGAAAATGTAATTCCCGTTATCCACAAGATTATAAAATTGAATACCCTATGCAATATGCATTTATATCAAATATCAAGTACCAAATAATTTTCAGTTTTCAGACCACTCAAATCAAATGACCATCCGCTATATGCATATTTTTCTTCTTCGGTGTATCGTGCCAAAAACTAAACATGTTAAAAAAATAGTGTGAAAAATTAAACTTTATTAAAGTCATTAGGTCAAACATTGAAAATTGATTATTGATAATTGATGATTTTCATTGCTACTTGTTACTTGTCTGCTGTCTGGTCCATCTCTTTGATCCATTATCAGTTCAAAATTCAAATATTTACAAATTTTCCATGCTCAATGCTCAATCTAGTCCGTGACGCCATTGATCACTGATCACTGATCGCTCATCCTCCACCGTCATTGCTCATTGCTCAGTGAAGCGTAGAGACCAAAGTCGTGCCACAACAGCATGAGTAGTGAGGATAAACCGCATGAATATTGTATTCGTATTCGTATGCGATATGCGGTGTGTGGTGTGTGTAATTTAATTTAATTTGATGACCACTTACCATTTACATATTAAATTCAATATTCACACGCTTAAACGTATTGTACACCACGTGAATTTTCTTTATGGAAAGGTCCAAGCCAACCAAAAACCAACAACCAACAAGTTGAAAGTTGCAAGAGCGTCCAACCATGAACTCTGACATATTTTTTCCTCACTGGAGAAAACCAACGCATCAACCATCAAGCGTCATGATCAGGAGCAGGAGCGTGGAAAAAGTACACCACACACCATATTCACCACTTTTCTCTCATCGTCATCCTTATTCACAGTTCACAGTGTTTTCTTACAGCAAATGATTGTTGTTGTTGTTGTGATTCACCACCCACCAGCATCCAGATTTTCCAGATCCACAATCCACAATCCACGGACCACAGACAAATTGGGTGCCTCTTCTGGTTCGTGTTCGTGGATATAATGCATAATAAATACATGTATGAGAATTCATTCTTTTACTCTTCATCTCCAATCTCCAATCTTGAATCTTGACTGGACTTATACACATACAGAATCTGGTCATGCTCTCTTAGCCATAGTCAAAATCAAAGTCATGGTCAACCCATGCACACTCAATAAAATAATCCTTTGGACATGGAACTATCTTTCCCCGCATGAATCTCAAGTCTCAAATCTCAACTTTTTTCAGCTTGTTCTCCTTCTCGTTCCAGCGCACCCACAACTCACAACCCACACCACAAACTATTAAACTAACAACCAACAATCGCGTTAATTCGTCAAGCTCAAAGCTCAAGTTTCTGAAACCGGAATCCTCAATTTAAATATGTACTTTTTCTACAGCATACAGCATCTAGCACAAGACAAGTGCATAACACACGAAACATGAACAAAGTACAAGGTAATATGTCTTATAACTAATACAGAACACGGAACACGGAACATGGACCATTTTGGAGGAAAACTGTGATGTAATAAAAAATCACAAGATAAGTTCAAAGTACAATGTAACATGTAAGTATAGTGTAACAGGTAGAAAGTAGAAAGTAGGAGAGAGGTCGTAAAAAGCGTGCCGCTTTTTGTAAAGGTCAGAAATTAAAAATCAGAAAATTACTGAGGATTTCCAATTTCCAACTTGCAACTCCTATACCAAATATCTACCATCTACGATCTAGGAACAAACTATTTATGAATTAAAAATAATAAGTGCAACATGTATAATATAATAATATAACTACTGTGTATTGTGTATGTATTATTGTATTATGTACATATGTGTGCAGTAAAGGCGGCCGATTAAATTTAGATCCAGAATCTGGAATGGTTCCTGTGAACATTGAAGGTAGAAAATACAAATGATTTTCAAAATGTATGGAGTACGGAGTATAGAGTGTAGAGCAAAAAATCCAATGGTCAATGGTGTCTGTTTTACTTTATGTATTTTTATATACCACCACAGTCTACAATCCACAATACAATATACAGTATTTTCTTATAATAATAACAACAATGTTGAGATAAAAGGAGAAAAAAAACAAGTTTACATCTTTCGTGGAAAAAACCTGTAGACTGTAGAGTGTAGGATGTAGGATCTTTGTTAAACTCATTGAATGAGTTTTATTCTCTTTTCTGTTGAAATTTGATTCTACAGAAAATTTTGTCTAGAATCTAAAGTCTAGAGCCTAGAGACTAGAGACTTGAGAAGAATGGATAAGAATGGATAAGAAAAAGATGAAAGGTGGACGGTAGGACTGGTAATATTGGAGCGAGATTGAAGGCGGCTGACTGGTAATTTGGTAGCGACTCGATTCATTTATAATGGGTTTTGATAATGGACCGCAATAAAGAAATGTTGGATTTTTATAACTTGCGAAGAACTTTGACGGGTTCTCTTTTCTCAGCTCTCTTATGTTCACTTCTCCATACATTTGTTGGATTTTGGATTCTGGATTCTGGAATCTTTAGCCGGATTAGAAAGTGTAATACTTTGTACAATGTACATTGTACATACAACTGTGTATGTATGTGAATCCCGAGTCTAGAGACTTGAGTCTTGAGTCTGGAGATTGAGAACAAGTTGAAAAAATGAAGATGGATGAAAATATTATATGATAAGTACATTTATTAGAGATACCCAGACCCATATCCATATCCATTCTACACAGTTACCAAATAGAATATAGAGGACAAAGCTGAAAAATTAAAGAGGCTCGAGTCTAGATTCTGAAGTCTAGAATCTAGAATCTAAAGTCCGAGTTCCCTCAAAGATGAAGCATCGCACAAGCACGTGATACTGTATGATGTATGATGTATGCTCAATATTGTACGTATTAGGCATGTTCTCACTCTCTCTCTCTCACACACATACGCACTTGTTCCTGTTTTTATTCTTACTATTTTTCCTCTTACCAGTTTGTGGAAGGTTAGGGAAGTTTGCTTAGGGATGCTCCAAAAAGACAGAGCACAAAGCGTAGGGAATGACATGATGTGGAGAAAAATTTAAGAAGGAGGAAAAGAAGTCATTGTCTTGAGACTTGAGACTTGAATCTTGACTCTTAAGATTGGTAAACGATAGTCAATTCGACTCTGACTTTGACTTTGAGTTCAGTCAAAGCCTACAATACTCTTTGATACCATTGTTCATGGAATACTATTTGATTTAAAAGGAGCAGCGCTACACTCCAATCCAATCCAGTCCACTCAACTCAACTCAACTCAACTCAAAAAGGAGAAAGGACGACGTATCTACAAATAGTACTGCTGAATAATAATAATAATAATACTAAGACTAAGACTAAGACTGCGAGCGCAGCTTTGTGGTCAGAAATCAAGATACGTATGTGTAACTTTTCTCTTGTATGTTACATAATATTATGGATATAAAAGTTAGCTGACTTTTTTGACAAGTGGAATGTTCTAATTGGGCTTTGTACCTTTGTACTTTGTACTTACGGTTCTACCATCCTTTGACACAACCTACAATGTACAATACAATACAATAAATAATATACAATGTAATGCGTAATGTGATATGATGCAATATTATCATGTATCTATAAACTATACATAAATATGATACTATAGATCTATAGATTATAGATACTAAGCTGAAAATTGGAAAAGATTTAAAATTTCAAATATATGTAGAATATTATGTAGGTAAAAGATAAAAGGGAAACCCATTCAATAAACCTAGATTGCTGTTCTGTTTCTCTGTAGCTTTTTACATCAATGAAAAATACTTAGGCATACCAAAAAGAATTACAATAGCCCATATTTTTTTTAAATAGGCTGACAGACAAAAATAATTTACTCG
>JAQGBH010002833.1:0-22337 GCA_034698265.1 Sminthurinus aureus
GTGAGAATTTTATACTTTTATTACTTTTTTCACGTTTGGGGTCATATCTCCGAAACTCCTTAACCTAGAACAATGTGAGTGGGCTCATATGACGGGAAATCGCATGGACAACAACTTTTTTGCAAGTACTTTAGTAAAAAAGTCCCAAGGTGACCTTGAAAACTAGAGGTCAAGTGTTTTAAAAACAATGTAAAAACATGGTTTTGAAAATTGACATTTTTAGGGGTTAGGGGGGGTCAAATCAATAAGATGAGGGCAGTAATGGATGCAGAATCGTTTTTTCTACTAGCCAGGGTGGTTTTCATTCATTAGAATTCAAATCCCGCCGAATTACAAGCGTTCAAAGTTGGCGGTTTTTTTCGAGGAGGCGTTTTTTTCAAACTCACACAAAAGGCGTGTTTTTTGAGTTTTTGAGAAAAAATTAAGAATAGACACCCGAAATACGCCATTCTATCATAATCCGTTGGAAAAACTCAAAAAAGTTGAAAAATGTAGAAATTATGGATGTGTAGACTTGAAAACTAAGATTCCACGTCACACCCAAAGGGGAGGTTTCTAAGACTTGAAAATTTGCATATTTACTAAACTCAATTTATCCTAAAAGACTGTCAACTCAAAAATAGTAAATTAAAATACGCTTCCCACATTGGGTCATTTCAGTTAGAATGTCTGATATGAGTAATGAGTAACGAGTACGCATGCAGTCAAAGTCACACTCGGATCCGATGAATATAAAATATTAATATAGTATACAAAATACATATAGGACGTAGGATTTGAATGTGCTATAAGGAACACCACTGTTGTAGTATAGAGTATAATAATATAGTATTGCTATAATACATGTAGATTTGATTCCGGATTCCGGAATTTGGAGCGGATCGGAATTAGGAATTCCTACTTGAATTTTGCTCTGGGCTCTATTTTCACTTTCTCTCTCTCTCTGTCAGTCATATTCCGTATTCTGGTTTCGGGTTTCGGGTTTCCAGTCTGCAAAACTTGAACAGTGATTAGAAAGTAGAAAGTAGGAATTATAGGACTGAAGTTGACATTGACGATAATGATGATGATGTTGATGTTGTACATGCAGATTTTACATGTAGAACAGGGTATTTTGAATTGAGAATTGAGAATTGAGGAAAGGGATTTAAACTACTCAGGCTTGGAAAATACTGGTGTTTGGTGCTTCACAGGAATTAGTACATGTGTAATGTGCACGAAGTGGAAACATACATTTTTATCATTATCCTCAATCACCAATAATATAATACATAATAGACCTTACACGTCCTTATAATTCATAATAATAAATGCATCACAATATTAAATATTACACTGCAAATATTACACTAATGTTCCACTGCGAAACGCATTAATAACATATTTCCCATTTTCAGTCCTCTCTAATTCATGCTTACAATTTAAATGAAAAATTCTCAAGATTCAAAGATTCAAGATTTCAGGAAATGTGAAGAAAAATAATGATGACCTTTGGTCGTTGTCTTTTTGAGCTTTTTGAGTTTATAATTCATGTTAATGAAAAATCAATTCATGTGTTTGTTAACCTTTTTTACCTTATTCCTGATTGTCTATTGTAAATTGTAAAAACGTATTTGTATTTGTACAATTTGCATCACTCCATGTTTAAATGAGTAAAGACTCATTTAATCATTTTTCTGACGACTGCGACTGTTATTTATGTACAAGGGAATTTTTGTTGGAATGATAATTACATGTTTATTTATGTACATTTGCCACGCGGAATTTTCCGCACTTGGTATTCAAATTATTCAAAGTCTAAAGGAATTACTTAGCTAACTCACAAATTACAAATAGCAAATACAAAATATTAGGCGCACACCAGACGAGCATTGTAAGTTTTGTACTTTTTATTGTAAGGAAATTTGTCATTGTTGCTATAGTGAAGATCACAAAAAATCAACATTTTTACAATGTTTCTTACAGAAACGCTTACAAAAAAACTTACAATGCCGTACTGGTTCCCCCTTATTATAATATTATTATTTATTTAATGCATATAAAACAAAATTATGATAATTTTAAATTTGAAAAGTAATTGTAATTTTACAAGGCATTTTAGCAATGTTTTAAATTGTCATATTTCACATTCACATTCACCTTCTGAGTCAAACGGAACTAAAAATTTTAGCAAATAACAAACATGAAACATGGAATTTTAATTAAATGGAAATAAAGAATGCAAAAGTATTTTTTTATTTTTATTTTTTTCATTTCAGTTTTTATTTTACTTAATATGAATTCTTCATTGTCCTTTTTCTGCAAATAAGCAGGGAACAGTAAAATATTGGAGGAATGTAATGAATTTAGAATGTGCATAATAATATTACATATCGTAGAAAATAAGCATTTGGTATTTAAAGTAAAATCATAATTTATTCCAGAGAGTGTGTGAATTGTGCATGACAATGATAATGAAAATGATACTACTTAAATTGCATTAGACACTAGATAGATAATTTAGAGAGTTGAGAGTTGAGAGGACAAAAACATCTATAGATTATAGATAGATAGATATGGAATGTTTTAATGTAGAATTTAGAGAAAACAAGGAAAAGAAGCTTCAAGTATGCCGTGAGTCTCGAGTTTTGAGGTTTTGAGTCTTTAGCTTAGAGTCCAGTTGGTTTTGTCCGTCACAGTCTGGATTCTAGATTTTTGAGTTTGGATGTATGTAAAAGTAAAAAGAAGAGGAGGTAAAAGTTGAGCTCTTGAGGTGTCTGTGGGACCTCGTAAATCGTAAATCCTGGTTGCTGTGACACATTCCGTCGGAGGTGGGATAATCCTAATCATGATACATCATATTACAAGCCTGTTTAATGTAAAATAGGTGTTTCACGTCTCCTCATCTCCGTCTTTTCCCCTTTTCTTCTCTAGTTTGTAACTTTACGTATAATATTTTATATTATTTGATATTTTATAATGTCTAGTGTTTACTTGGCTTTGGTGTTTGGATGAATAATGAATATATTCATTCATTCAATCTATTAGATATTAGATATCACATCCACTAGTCTCATCAGAATAATGTATTTTTATTAAATACTTTACACTTTACACACAAAAAAGAGACAAAATAAAATCCAAGTAACGTTTCGAGTTTTGAACCTTGTTAGTTTGTTAGTTTGTTAGTATTTCCTTTTTAATGAAATACTTTGTGTACATTTTACATTGTACATTTTGTACAGAGTTTGTCTATCTAAACCGACTTTTTCTCCTTTCTTCTCTCCTCTTCTCTTGATTCTTGATGCTTGATTTTATTTCATTTCATGTGTGAATTGTGAATTTACATGACTTGTCAAATAGAAATAAATAAATGAATAAAATAAACATTATCAAATCCTTATCTATCTTCATGATGTACCATGTACCATGGACAATGTACAGAGTACAGAGTCTTAATGCACTTCCCATTTCCCAATTCCAATTCTCGTTCCCCTTGACAATGACTCGACAATTAACAATGCAATGTCCAGTGTCCAGTGTGCAATGATCACATGTCAGAGACAGGTTAAAATTTTAACGAGGTATAAACACAAACACCAACACCAACAATTCAACTATTCACTATTCTGCGTTTAATCATCTTTTATTACATTCTACATTCTACATCCTCTTCATTCTTGGTCAATTTGAGTTAAAATTGCACAGGTTTGAATTTTTATTAGCCGTTTGATAGCACATGTAAGTAGATTTGCTATTTCTTCTTTCAATTTCCTTCCACCTCTGAGTTTTGAGATTTGAGTTTTGAGTTTTGATGCTCTTGCTAATTGTTCAATGTATAGACAAAGTGTAGAGAATATATAGAATGTAGAATAATTTCATGTTTACACAGAAAAACAGAAAAACCATCAAGGTGAACACTTGCCTGTTTTCATGTATGTCACACATCAAACATAACACAACAAGTAGAACGTAGAAAATACACTGTAAAATGTACAGTATACAACGCAGTTTTATGTCACTTGAGACTTGAGACTTGAGACTTGAGGAAAAAGACAAATCAAAGAGAGAAACAACAATACACGATCGTCTTTAGCATGAGAATTTAGCATTATTATTTAGAATGACGTCATTTATTTATTATTTTGATTTCATCTTTCATCCTATTCCCTGTTCCGTATTTGCATCTCAAATCTCAAATCTCAAATCTCAAATCTTGCTATCAAAAGGGGGAAAATCACGGTGACAAAAGTGGACAAAGCCAAAAGTAATCCAATAATTATAAAAAAAAATAATGCAATAAATAGCGGAGAGAAGAAAGGAGTTGACGACTGACATGAGACAATATTACAGTTGTTTAAAGATGGAAAAAACAAAAACTTTTACAACCAACAACTCTTAAATTACAGCGAATTACAAATTACTGGACATTGGACAGAGTATTTAAATGTGCATTTCTGTCTCTTAGATTGTCATGTTACAGCAATTATTGCCAGTGTCGTTGTATTGTCATTATCAGTGTGAGTGTGAGTGTGAGTGTCAGCTTAAAAAAATGTATAATACTCTCCTTTCTCATTGTATCACAAATCATAAATAAATGGATGGTGATTCAATTTTGGATATTTTTATAACATGAATCGAGAATTGAGAATCGAGAATCGAGTACGATGAGAAGAGAAAAGAGAAGGAGAAACAAAAAATGAAATCAAAGTCATGAGACAAGAGTCTCATGATACTACCTGTGTAAAAAGTACAATAGACAATAATGATTTAATGGAGATGACGAGAATGGGGAATGGAAAAGAAACAAGAAGAATAAAGTTAGGAGAGAGTGCCCTCCCACACCACACACCAAACACCAAACACCAAACATGACACACCACATGAGAAATGAGAAGAAGAAATCCGAGGTCAACATCAATTTTTTTATTCTTCTCAATGAACGTCGCCTGATGAATGCTAATCACCCATGTACATAACTACTCACAACTCAAACACACATCTGCCTGGTTGACTCAAGATCAAGACTCAAGTCAAATTGTAGATAGATATACAGAACACAGTACACGGGATGCACAATGGCTCAAATTGTTTCAAGTTGGAACGGAGTCATGACTTGTACTCACTTCCCATTCCACCCTGTACACTGTACATTGTACATTTGTTCACTGTACATTGAGATCCGAGATTGGACCAACTACATGGATTTCTCATCTTGTTTTCCATCAGTTGTCATACTTGATGCTTGCTCCTTCATATACACAATACACAGCACAGCACAGTTCGCAGTTCTCAGACATTCTATATCCTATGTTGTATAATTTTATATTGCACATGGATAAAACACCAAATTAAATGCATACCGAATACCGAATTTTACATTATTACATCATCAAGAGGAAGACAACATTTTCCACGCGATGGAAAAGATTAGGCAAATACAATCATTTTACTACTACGAGAATTGAGTTTTGAGCATTGAGCTTTGAGCTTTGAGCTTTGAGCTTGGAGTTTCAAACGACGACAAAATACAAGATACAAAATAGCATGTAGAGAATCTGGTAAAATATCGTATAAAACAACAAGAATTACCCATTCGTGATATGTCTTTTGTCCATCTTCTATCTTTTATCTGTGTAAATGAATGTATAAAAACCAGTGATGATCATTTAGCCATGTAAAACTTTACAGTTTAGAGTTTACAGTTTGTTTCTCCGTTTAACTGTGACTGTGACTTTTGTTCCTCTCGTCATAATTTGTAATTCGTAATTCGTATTCTAGGGAAATGCTCAAAGTCGTGTTATCAAATTATTCCCTTTGTTCTTTCTTCCATCTCCTCACTCTATTCGCCATTCATCGCTCGAGTACAACACTACAACACACTGTTGCAGTTGTATTCAACTTCCATTTTGTGCTTTCTGCTTTGAATCATGTGCCTCTTAAAATGTACAAAATAAAGATAAAATCTGCACATATTATATTATGCACATGGCTATTTAAAAAATAACAAGTTGCTAAAAATCCCAAACCAAAAATCCCAAATCAAAACACACGGAACAGAAAAATTCATCCACTAAATATGCAAAGTTTTTATGTTACCATCAAAAGAAAAGCAGAAAATATGTCAGGTAAAAACGGACAATGGACACTGCCACGGGGAAAATGGAAAAGGAAAGAGACAGAAATGGAAATGAAGAGTGTGAGGTGGAAATTTGGGTCCAGTGTCCAGTGTCTCATGTCCAGGTTGATTTTTGATTGCTGACTTGCTGCCAACTCGTTGATGGCTGACGGACGTCGCCAAGTCAAGTCAAGTCAAGTGAGTTGAAGCTTCTTATTCCTTCACTGTTCTGTTCTGGTTTGGCGTAGTCTAGTCCATCGCGTATCGCGTATCATGTATCTTTTGAGGAGAACAATGTTGGACAAAGATACTCATTACCGTAAAACCATTTACATGTATACATGTATGTTTGTGCATTGTGTATTGTGTATGTATCTAGCTAGTTTGTAGTTTGTAGTTTGTATTTTACATCCTCCAGTCAACTCTCTCATCTGTCTTCTGTGTCATCGTCAATCCTCATCATCTTGTTCCTTCCTCCTTCCTCATTGGTCGTTGAATGTGAGCTTTGAGCTTTGAGCTGTGAGATGTGAGATGTGAATGAAATTGTCATTAGGCTCCGGATTCCATGTGGAACCAACACATTAAAATACAATTATTATAACAATCAACTCAATACTCGATACTCGATACTCGATCCACACACAGTTTTACATTGTTACTTCAATTTTCTCTCTTCCATCATCACACCATCCACCAGCATCACTATCAAATTTACATTTACATTTACAACCTGCACAATGTAGTCATAATGAGGATTTTCAACTTCAAATACAATAGATTCGACACTCAATGTACTCGAGACTCGAGACATTGTACATTATATGCTACACTCAAGTACAATTAGTTATAGTTTATAGTCGTTCTATGTCCTGTATTTCACGTTGAGTGTTGAATGTCGAGTGCATAGATTTGTTCATACTTGACACTATTTAAGAGTTGGGCATGTAAGATGTAAAATGTAAAAATGTACATCTCGTGTACTCTGTATTCATAATTTACACTTTACCATTTACAAGACGGAATTGTTGTTGTTCTTCTTCTCTTGGAGCAAATTGCACCACTAATTACATGAAAATTGTAAATTTTGGATTGTAAACTGTGAATTTTGAATTTTAAATTGTAAATTGTGAATTGGGAATTGTGAATCATAAATAATTGTAATACATACAAATATCTATGTATCTATCCATGTCTAGAAACTACAACTAGTAAATTTTATGTAGATATTAAAGTATTTTCTAATGATTCTCTCCTTCTCTTCATCTGTCCATCTGTCCATTGTATCGGCAATTATTACCACGTAATAATGATAATGATGATACACAATACACAATATACAATAGCTTGTATGTATTTATGTACATTGTACATTGTACATAGTACATACACCTGCACACTGAACACTGAACATGACATCACTTTGAATAGTGTGTGTCGTGTGTTATGTTGTGTTGTGCTGTGTTGTCTCCGGACTCTTGTCAATTATCTAATTGCACTTTAACTATTTACGCTGCCAATCAACCAATTTAGAAAAAATGTAGGGATGCTCAACGCTCATCCTGTGAATTGTGAATGGAGTGGAAAGGTCCATCGTCCATCGTCCTTTGGTTGTTGGTTGTTGGTCGTGCCGGAGCATGTGAAGATGGAAATTAAAATTAAACACTGTTTAATCTCACACAAATAGGAATAACAAAATAACGAGTATTGAACAAAAGACAAGTGCAACAATATCATGGACGCCCTGCGCTCTATCTTGTTTTTGTATAGTGGAATAAAATGGATGATGTAAAGTGGAAAAGGTTAACTTGTCGATTCTCGAGGCAGTACAGGGCACAAGAGCAAAGCAAAAAGGAAAAATGCATCCACCTACTTTGTAACTTGTTACATGTTACACGTAATTCCATTACATATCCTTTATCCTTGATCCTTGATCCTTGATTGTTGATCGTTTATAGATAGTTTGCTCACTGCTCACTCTCAAAGTACGGCTGAACATGAGCCATCCCAAATGGAGAACCAACAACCGACAAACGCCGATCGAAGCGACGACTGGATGAATTGACCATCGCACACGACCACAGCTCGTACGTATGTAAATTACAAAGTGTAGAAATAAAAAAGCACATGCTTCAATTTTGATGATGAGGTGAAATTATGTGTAATGAGTAATGTGTAATAACTAATAACCAATAATCAATATAAATTTACAGTGTAAATCTATTATGAAAGCTGCTTTTTTCAAGCAGCAGAAAAACTACTAACTATTTGGAGTAATACAAAAAACAGATAATACGATACATGTACGATGTACAAGTTTGCTTGAAATTTGAAACTGAAATAGATACAATTGTAGATTGTGGATTGTAGATATTTTACTTTCCGTCTTTGTGCCTTATTTCCATATTAATAATTTCAATTTCTATTGTCTGGTGTTTACATTGGAGAGGAAAGTCAAAGTGACGAAAAAAGAATGACGAAAGCGTCCGTTTTTGATCTTGATTATTGATATGTAATTTGATAAATTTGAAATTTGAAAGCATTTGAAACCAGAAACCAGAAACCAGGTCTGTAAATTTTGTTTGGATTCTCAATTCTCAGTTCTCAGCCACCAGAAGAACACCACACAGAAAAGATGCATTTCACATTTCAAATTCTTTGGAAAAAATATGATGTAAAATGTATTGAAAATTTGTGAATTTTGAAAGAGGACTTGAAATATATACATTTGACTGGATTCTGGAATCTAGAATCTAGAATCCGGAACATGGTATGCTTTGCTGTTGTTGACATGCACTAGAATCCTAAATCCTAAATCCTGGATCCTGAACTAGGGAAAACCATGGTGCTCAATGCTCATGTTTTGTGTGGTGTATTAAGAGTTGAGAGTGAAGTGTGGCTGCTGTCTTGTCGGAGTCGAAGCACAAGTGGAGTGTGGAGTGTCGGGCTCCTTGATGTCAACTTGACTCTTTTTTATTCCCTGTCCCTGTCGATTTACTGAGAATCTAGGATTCTGAATTCTGAATGGAGGATGTAAAATCAAGAAGGACTTGAGACTTGATCCTTGATTCGTGTTTGTCCATGCCCGTACTCTTGTCCAAGTCGATTCCTATCCTTTCCGTTGGTGTCATCAGTCATCAGTCCTCAGTGCACCACCTTAGTCTACAGTCAAAAATCCAAAATATACAATATCACACAACACACAATGAAATCCAACTCTATTTCTTGTTCTTCTTTTTCTTCTTCAGCTCTGGCTGTGACTCTAGACTCTGGCTCCTTTGTGTTTTCTGTTTTGTGTAGTTTTGCAGTTGAGGCGGGAGAAGACAGATACAAAGACATGACAACATAGGGAAAACAGCTTCATAAAGTACAAAAAGTACCCACTCTGACAATTCACAATTGACACACAGAGATGTAAAGAGACAGACACCAAGATCAAAGATCCAAGATCCAAGATCCAGAGACGGAGCAAAAGCACACAAGCACAGAGAAAGAGAGAGAGAGAGAGGGGAAATTGAATCTTCCCCACTCTCCACCTTCCATGCTCCATGTTCAGTGCTTAGCTGCTTTTCTCTCGCTTTCTCTCCACAGCCCACAGTCTAGAGTCTAGAGTGTAGAATGTAGAATCACATAATACATGTGCAGTGTGTACATAGTGTGTAGTGTACCAACATGAAAACGGTAGCAATGTGCATCCGTTTTCAATCTCCCAACTCTGGCATTCAACACTGTTCAAGGTTAAAAATTCAACATTCAATAGTCAACAGCCAACAGCCAACTCCACTTCCAATGCCAACTTCAATGCCAATGCCAATGCCAGCCTTTGTGCTAACGTCAACAGTCAACATGCATTTATAATTTGAACAGAGCACAGAGAAAGACGCAAGTCAACTTGGACAGATTAAGTATTTTGTATAATACATTCTACATTCTCCATTCTACATTTTACATGAGCTCCAACCCCCGAAATCTAAAAGGATACACGTCAAGAGCAGACACGGGAAAGAGGAAACAGGACAAAGTAAAACCAAAAAGAACCAAAAACTTCCAACTCGGCCCACTGAGACAGTCAGACAGAGCAGACATAGTCAAAGTCAAAGTCAAAGCCAAAACTGAGGTGAAAGTTAAAACAAACTCTTTTTCTGTCACCAGAAACAAGAAACAAGAAAAAAACTGAGCACATTTATTTACGTTCATCCTTCGTATTTCATATTTCATATTTTATGTTTAAAAGGCATCAGGAAGAGGAAATTGAAAATTGAAAATTCAATTTTTTTTACATCCCAACACAAGTTTGCCAACACAACGCAACTGGAAAAATAAACAAACCAACAAGAATCCTATGAATTTTTACAGCCTTTACAAAAACAACGAGTCATTGATCTCTAACATTTTGTATTTTGTATTTTGTATTTTGTATTTCTTCATCTTTCATATTTCATTTTAAATATGCAGCCGTTCCTTTCGTTGAGGCTTCAGCGTATTTTTGCGTATTTTTAGTGTACGCACACTTTTTATTTTGTATTTTTGATTTCTGAGCTTCAGCTTCCTGTTCAAAGTTAAAAAACAAACAGACAAAAGGAAACAAAAGGGATTGTATCTACAATCTACAATCTACACGATACACCATACAAAATTTTTGTTCCTACACCAACGACTTGTACTTTCCGACTCTGTAAAAACTCTAGTAGGATTTTCTTATATCGTAAGCCATAAGAAAATCATTAATTGAAGGGCAGACTTTCAAAAGTATTTCTGATTTTTTTTAATTCCATGGTAACAAACTCTGTTATCACAGTGTGTATATAACCAGAGGTACTTTTGAAAGTCTGCCCTTCAATTCTAAATCCATTTTGACTCATAAAAATTTCCCCTAGTTTTCCTAGTTTTATTTCAAGGCAGAAAAAAAATACCCCCGTCATATGTATTTTTGTCCTTTGTCCTTTATCCGTGTCTCAGTGTTTTATTATGCCCCACATTTTCAATAATTTTATGATACGGGCTGAATTAAATTCATCTTAGGCTTTCTATTTTATATTGTGCATCATTCAGTTTCAGCTTTAGCTTCAGCTTCACTTTCAAACGAGATGCGTAGACGGATGCTGGATGCTGGATAATCATAATACGTTATATGCACTTTGTAATAAAACCATGCGTATCTCCGTGGTTCCTTGTCCTTTGTTCTCAACATAAAATCACTACAGACTACAGTACAGACACTGCTGTGCATTACACATTTAAATCCCCCGTTTCCCTGCAAATTTTCGGCGGTTCTTGGATCTTGGACAATTTCCCCATAAAATCTAGAGAAACCAAACCAAACCAAGCCGAACTGAACTGAGCTGAGCTGAGCTGAGCTGAGCCACGGAGAAAGTAAAAGAAACAAAACTTGAAAGCCGGTGCTGGGCTGGTGCCTGATTCAAGCCGGCTTTCAACTTTCAATACCACTTGAGTAATACACATTATCTTCATCATACAGTATGAATTGTGAATATTATAAAACCAAAACCAGATACGACGTTTCCATTTTCTCTACATTCTACATGTGAAATGCACAAGAAAGACAAGAAAAAAAGGGAAAAGAGAAAGTTGGCGGAAAAAAACAAGAAGCAAGACAAAATGGCAAAGGGAAAAGGCTGAGGATGAGAATAAGTATTTTGAGTTTTGAATCTAGAGTCTTGAGGAAGAAAAGGCTGTGAAAATTCATTGGAGCATATATAATATCATGGATTATTTACAGATCCCTTCGGTTTAGAGAACCGCACACATCGTTCTCTTCTTCTTTTTCTTCTTCTTCTAGATTCTAGATTCGACATTGTTTTTTACATTACATAACGTCTCACTTTTCTTGCACACTTTTATATTATCCTTTCATTTCCCGTTTTCCATATTCCATCTTCCGCTCTCCATGAACAATTCAAAAAAGACAAAGAAAAGAAAAGTGGTAGTTTACATTCCCGATTCTAGGTTCCAGATTATTCCAAAAGCGGACACACAATCCAAATGAAAGGGCCAAAAAGATGGATCATGGATAAGTGAACGGAGGAGATGAGAACGTGAATTGAACGTGGAAGCGTAAAATTTTCCTGTTGATGCACCCGACTCGAAACTTGAAACTCGAAACTCAAAACTCTGTATCCATTTCTTCCAATTTTATATGTAATTGCCAGTTTAGTCATCATCATCACTTTTAACTATTCTCCCAACTTCCAACTTTTGACTATTGACTGTCAAATGTGCACTTGTGCCTTGTGCACATTTTAAATGTTGAATGGAAAATTTGCGACAATCTACAAATTGCAAAAATCCAAGAATCAAGTATCAAGTTTACATGATTTGGGTTTAATTCATTGATTTGTTGTGAATTGTGATATGAGGCAGAATGCAGAATTCAGAAGACTTGGTGAGAAAACAGTAAAATTGAAACAGGATTATTAATAAGCTTCCCGAATCTACATTCTACATCCTACATTCGACAGTGAATACTTTATACTTACACCTTACACAGTGTTGTGCATTCAGTAATCAAAATCACTTGGAGGTGGCTCAAGACTCAAGGCTCAAGATTCGAGAAGAAATTAACAAGTTGTTTTTGTTGCTCTACTGTAAACTATATAATGTCCAATGTCCAATGTCCAAGTGTCAACGACGTCTTGTCTCTTGTTTTGTTTTCTTGTATGATCCATCCAGGAAAATTAAGTAGAGTGTCAAGTGTGCTCATAAAAAAGCAATGATCATGGATAATGCATAATAAAACAGTCAACAGTCAGCACATTCCTGCTTCTTGATTCTTGAGTCTTGAGTCTTGATTCCTGCATATTTAATTGAGTGTATAAATTGTAATTTAATACGGTGAGATGGGAAGATTGGAGATGTGAGATGCCTCTAAATTTGAATTTACAAGTAACATATAATTTTACACATTAATTCAAAATTCAAATCTGACTTGATACATTTGCTCCTTGCTCCTTGGTCTTTTGTTCTAGTCTAACACAAACAAAACCGAGTTCAGAGTCGAGTAGTACATAATAACATAATACCTCATACGTTTATGTGTGTAGCGTGTACTTGTGCACTTTTGTTTGTAATATCAGTTGCAACTTATTTTACAAGTGGAATAGATTATGACATGATGATTTGTTGTGCTTTTATGGTATGTTCAATACTCAATATGCAATGCTCACTGTTGTCTTATATATTGTGTTTGTGTGCACTGCACACTTAACAATTCACAAGGTACATTGTTATTGGCATCCGTTTTTTGTATTGGTTATTGGTATTGGTTTTAGTTTTAGTATTAGTTGTTTGGATCCGTGATCCGTCATGTCGTTGGACATTAGACATTGGACGTTGAACACTTGTGTCTTGTGTCTTTTCTATTTGTATTCTGCTAGCACATTTATGTGCACATAAAAAACATGAAACATGCACAATGCACACCTGATTCAAGTAATAGAAAATGCAGACGTGTTACGTTGTACAGTAATAAAAAAGTGAATAGTGAATCCATCTTTCATCTTGGTTTGGTTTGGTTTGCTTCTTGGTGCTTGGATTTTTTACATAATATTATTATGGAATATGACAGGGGATTTTAAATACAGTTTCTCCAACACAAGCTGTATTTTATATTCTATTACATTGGATTGGATTGTAGATGGTGGATTGTTAAGCTGCTGGCGACGACAAGAAACAAGAGAATGACAATGACAATGAGAAAATGACGATGCCACTTACCAGTTGCCACTGCCACTGTTTTCCCCATCCAATTCCATTCAGAGTCAGAGTCATGACAAAGCTGAGGCACTTACAACAATAAAATAAACTTGAGACTTGAGACTAGAGACTCGAGGTATTTATTGCAGCCTCCAAACTCCAAACCAAACGTAACCAAGACAAATCCATCACGGACTCTGTTTTCTGTTTTCTGTATTTAGTATGATTGTACAAACAGCACAAGGCACACTGAGAAGGAAAAAGGAAGGGGTTAAAAGTTAAAAGTTAAATGGACAGTTTGGTTCGGGGTTGATTCGAGTTGGGATTTGGATTTGGTTTGTCCTGTGCTCAAAACTCAAGACTCAAAACTCAAGACTCAAGATATATGTGATATGGGATATGGAGATATTTTTGTAGATTTGGTGGATGTACGAGAAGGAGAAGGAGAAGGGCTTCGAGTTGACCGTGGGTGAGATGACATTTTTTGTATGCTTGTCAAGTAATAAAAAATAAGAGATGCGAGTGAGGGAGCACAGGAGCATCGCGTCACATCGCATCGCATCACATCACATGGATCGGCTCCCACTTGGCACTGTCCATTTATCAACTGTCGAGCTTCCATTCATTCAAATTCACTTGGAGACCCCATAAATAGACTCGGATGACTACTGGAGTTGACTTGCCATCCATCCTCTTCCTTCTTCTTCTTCCCTTTGTTTGCTCCATACTCGAGACTCGAGTGTCTTCTTCTTTTTTTATCCATCTGCGAGTGTAGTAATAATATGCATAATAAATAGTCTATAAGACATCTCTATACACACAACTTATTCATTTTTTATGGGTAACTTGGATTGAATTGGATTGAGCATGCGATGTACATCGAGAAGCTAGGAGCAAGCGGAGAAGTTACAAGATATTTATACAGATATGAATGAGCTTTGAGGTTTGTTGAACATTTCAAGTATCTCGTCTTCTCGCACTCTTGTCTCTTGTCTCATGCCATTCACAATACCCAATAGCCAAATGTGAATTTTATGTCCGTTTATTCTGTACACATCACAAGCTTTTTACTATAGCACTATAGATGCACATTTTGTACTTGGTCGAACTGGTAACTGAAATTCTTGATTCTTGATTTGTACTCTTTACTCCATACTCCAAACTACATATGACCGCATGTATTTGTTAAAATATTATTATAGTTCCATCGTCGATTTTTTTATATGATCTGTAGTCTGTGGTCTTTAGTTGGTAGTTTGTGTGATTTAGCATGAGGCTTTACATTTGACATATCTACATGTGGCTGTGTAAATGATGGGCTCTTCACTCTTCACAATGTTATTAACATGGTCTGCTCTATGTTGGATGGTGGACGTTGGACGTAATGACTAAAATGACTTGAACAGCTCAGAAATATTAATGCTAATATTACTACTAGTTAAACACAAGTCGTTCCAATATTTTACATCCACTCTAAATAATTGAATTGCATGTTCGCTATTCTTGACTTTACGTATAATATATGCTGTATAGGCTGCTACCTACTGTCTACTATCTACTTACTACCCACTACCCACTACGCATTCCATTCCTTATAAATTCACAATGCCGAATACCGAATGTAAAATGTACAATGTACGATGAACAGTGTGTACGTGTAATGTATAATAATAATAATAATAAGTAATAATTGTCCACTTGACGGTTGACGCGCGCCGTCAAGCATCAAGCATAAGCTCCAAAAAACTAATTATAAATTACCGCGAATTTCATATTTCATTGCTATAGTAGCAGCTCCAAAACTCCAAGCTCCACCAGTTAGCAACAGTTGACAATTGACAAATACAATAAAATCATGTCATGTATTTTATTTCATGTTTGATGTTTGAAGCATAGAGATGAAAATCCCGAGACATGTCACATTGTTTGATGTTTGAAGCATAGAGATGAAAATCCCGAGACATGTCACATTGTTACATGCCAGTTTCACCATAGAACATGGATCATAAACATTCTGCATCTGTTTCTACTTCTGTTCCTGATTTGTCCAATCCTTTGCGGATACATGATGCATAATACATAATACAGTTGGTAGGTATTAGCGATGAGATATTCGGTATTCGGTATTCGTGTACCATCGTGATTACATGCTTATGTAAGAGGCACGTACAGGATGAGGAATGAAGAATGCAGACTTGAATTGTGTACACAGTACAGAATACAGAATAAAGAACAACTGTGTATTATGTATAAATGTGTAGTGTTTGGTATTTAGTATTTGGTGTGTATACAAAGTAAAAGACAAATATTTTATCATATGGATGAATTTAATATTCAAAAATTCCATATAATAAAATAACCTCCTACATGAACACAAAGACATGCATACAAAATATGAACAAATAATGAAAATATGATACCACTCACTTTTCACTATTCAGAATTCAGAAGCTTAAGACAACAGAACAGAGACGGAGACGGCGACGGCGACTTATTAAATATGCACATGTACAATGTACACAATACACACTGCATTACATTATGCATTAGGTATTCGGTTTATTTGCTTGGACACTCGGGCACCATCAACATCAATATCAACATCAACTAGAAACTAGACATTTTTACTATACTGTAGTTTGTAGTTTGTAGTTGAACTGGCACCATCTCATCACATTTCAGATTTCAGAGCCAGTTGAACTTTTTTCTGTAAACAAATACAAAATACACAAGACAAAAAGAATAATGAAATTGAAGAGAGATAGCAGAAAACAGAACAGAAAGAGAGAGACAATGGAGAAATAAAGAAAAAAGTGAAATGACCCTTTGCGTCGTCGTGTGAATTGATTTTAAATATTTAATCAGATATCCGTACTATTTACTACTGCTATTTCTTCTCTTTCTGTTCCTGCTTCTGCTCCTGCCTGTCCACTTTTGTTTACTTTGGTGGCCGCTAATAAGTTTTCCGTGGACGCTTATTTACTCAAAGAATAAAAGCTTTCAAATTTCAAACACTATCATCATCATCATCATCATCATCATCATCAATATTATTATCATTATCTTTAGCATCACAATTCACAATTCAATCCAATCTTTGCTCGTGCATGCCTCAAAAGACTTATTCTTTTATTTCATCGTTCATCTTCTTGTACCAGCTCTAAAACTAAAAATATCTTAATAATTACAAGTGTTTTGTATAGATCTTAGATATTAGACATACTTTATATTATGTACTTTATTATAAAACAAAGTATTTGGTATTTGAATATCAGACATCAGACGGAGACTCGATGAGATTTTTGAGAGAAAGAGAAAGAGTTGAGAATGAACTCGAAACTCGAGAATCGAGAAAGGACTTGTGCATGTGATCATTATGCATCATCCCTTTACATTTTGCCATCCAAGACATAATAATAAAATAAAATAAAAGTGGGAGAATGAACACTGAACATTAAACATGAGCAGGAACACGGAACATACAACATCCAACATACACCATGGATGAACGTGAAAATGAACAGGAC
Organism: Sminthurinus aureus; assembly: GCA_034698265.1. Taxonomy (NCBI): domain Eukaryota; kingdom Metazoa; phylum Arthropoda; class Collembola; order Symphypleona; family Katiannidae; genus Sminthurinus; species Sminthurinus aureus. The sequence continues at coordinate 17,335 of JAQGBH010002833.1, forward strand.
GTCTCGCTCGTTAGTTAGTGTAAACAACTTGTTTACTCTGGAATTTATGGCTCAAGTGTAAATAAATAGTAAATAAGTACAGAGAGAAATTAAAATCTGTGTTGTGTTTTCTGTGTTATATTTTATATTTACAAAACTGTATGCAAGTTATCATTATTTTATTCTGTATTCTGTATATAGTTAAAAGTTACCATGTTTTTTTTTGCCTCCGCTCATTATAATACAATTTATATTCTCTGTGTAAAACTTTTCCTTTTCTCCTCTTTCACTCGCTACTCGTTACCCTAGAATCTATAATATACAATATACATGATAAAAGTAAGGTATATTAGTTAGTATAGTTGCGCATATAAATACAATGTTTTCATGCTCTGTTGCTTTGCTTTGTTTTCTACTGTATTTTCTATTTTGTACAGAGTTTAGAGTTGTTTGTGTATTGTGTACACGTATAATTTATGTACATATATATGTTACGTGCGGTTTTGTAATTTATCGAAATAAACTGTTTGAAAATTTGTAGAGGTTTGATTCTATTTTCAACTTACCATGTATTTTGTATTATTTGTTTTTATTTAAGTACAAAGTTGGTGTACCCAGTTCAAGTTCGGAGTGTAATTTGGAATTTGGATCAGGGAACATTATTTTCTCCGGGAGTATACATGTACAGTGTACAGTTTACAAAATATAGACAGAGTAGGTAAAACAAAACACTATATTATACAATCTACGAGAAAAATGATGAGGTTGATGAAAACTTTTTTGTACTTACCAAAAGAAAAAAAAAACAAACAAACAGTTTTGAATCTAAAGTTCAAAATTCGTGGAAAGTACTTTAATAGTTTGTTTAGTTTTCTACATTGTTCTCAATTATTCCGTTTTATTTATGATGATGATGATAATTGCGTGTACATTTTGCCTTTTGTACAACTTTTTCTAGTCTATTTTATTTATCATCTATCTCTTTTAAAAGTTTGCATGGAAAGAAAAAATCCAAGTTTCCAGTTTCCACTCACTATCGTTTCTTTTATCAGTCAAAATTTTGTTTTTGTTTTTTTTTATTCACATATTATATAAATTCAATTTTATTGGTTTGAATTTTGAATCCATTTTGTTAGTCTTTGATTTTATTTTTTTTGAGCATTTTTCATTCTGCAAAATCTACGACTAAAATATACATAAAACAGAAAAGAAAGACTAAAAGTTTCAATTTTCTCAAAATTTGTATTCTCTTTTTATTTACTCTGTTTTATTTTGTTGCAAATGGTCGTAAAATATCGACTTACATTCATTGAATATTTAATGGAGGGACTATTGAAGTTATTGAATGGAATAATGTAATATAATATTATTATTATATATCAGAGAATGGTGAATGGTGAATCACTTTTTTCTTTTTTCTTTTTTCTACATGTGTTTTCTTTTCTTGATTTTGATCATGAAGACTTGATTTGTATTTATACGGGAAGCTAGTTTTAAATTTTTATGGGAAACTTGTTAAAAAAGATGAGATGATACAGATCGTAAATTTAAATTACTTTTTTTCTCTTCTCTACATCTCTTGAATCTTGAGTCTGAACCAGAATGAACAACAACTGTCAACTAACTACACACTGCACGTATACATATAATATAATATATAAAATATAATAATAATAATAATACGTATAACTTGCCCATCTTCAATCAGTAGACAAAGTTGATCGTTGAATCGTGATTCTAGATTCTTGATTCTAGATACTACTGAAGAAGGATATGACACGAAATCAAATCAAACATGAAAATAAAACTGAAACCAACTGAAAATGAAAGGCTACAGAACAGAGAGAAAAAAAAATTTTACTCCTTCAACAAGACCTTTTAGTCTGGACAGGCGTGATACAAAATGAAAAATTATATGTGCCGTAGTTTTGATATAGTTGATAGTTGATATTAGTCAGTTGTAAAAGAGGATGTACTTAAATGTGAAATGTGAGACGATTAAGATGATACTGGAAAAATATTCCATTCATTGATAAAAATTCCATGTATTCGTCTGCATTTTTTATTCATTCATTTTCATTCATTCATTTTTTCTCTTCAATTCTTTCTTTATCTTGTATTCACATACCATATCATAATAATATTACAGAGATTATATACAGTAAGCTGTAAGCACAATCACATTTTCTCCTCCATTCATAATTTTTTTACAACTTCCAAACAAAACATGTAAGTAAGTACTAGAGAAAACTTGATTCTTGTTGATTGTTGATTCTGGATTTTTGGCTCATCAGTTTATGATGTTTCTGGAAATCTATTATAAAACATATTTCAATTTTCAATATAATAATAATATAAATACACGCAACAAACAAGAAATAATCATGCTGCAAAAAAATCTTTACAATTTACAATACTAAAATATTTGCATAATATATTCAAAAAATCATATTCATTTTTATCAGATAAATTTATACCTGTTTAAAGTTTAAATTGTTAAAAACTGGAATCCAGAAATTGTACAGGGACAAAAACGTGCATTTGTCTTTTCGCCTGTAAATAATAATAATAATAATTCTATTCGTATATACTATACCTTTCCATTACAGTTAAATTACGTAATATGAAGATGAAAAGTAGAAATAGAAAAAAAAGTCGTTGTTCATTTGAGAGAGATGAGAGTTGAGAGAGTCGAGAGGATTTTTGCATTAAGTACATAATAAATAATAAATGATAAATAATAAAGTATTTTTTTTATTCTGTAAATTATAAATCACAAATTGAGCATGTTCGCACAAAACGCAAAAAGAAAAAAAAATGTTTTTTTCTTCCTTCTTGTTCATCTTGTGAGCATGATCATAATAATTCAATCATCAATGCAATAATAATAATAATAATAATGATAAAAGAATAATAATATAAATGTTGCATCGTGTCTTATCAATAGAGAACGATGTGCATTCAACATTTTTCAAGATTCAACTATGTGTAAGGATTTATCAAGTATCAAGAATCGAGATTCGAGATTCAAGTTTGTAAGTGAATTTTTTCATTGGATTTGACTTGGTCCATTCATACCATACACATTTTTACTCGTTCATTCATTCATTTATTCAAGATTCAAGATTCAAGCGTCCATCCGGTCGTTGGCTAGTTCATTCATAACTAAAAGTAAGTAACTTTATTGGAAGTTGAGAAAAAAAGGTGAGGCAATAGGTTAACCATGAACCTGTATCTCAGTCAACTTGATAGTAAAAAGTACACAGTGTATTTTATAATGTATGATGGTGTTGTATATTGTATAATCTGTGAACAATTTATATTTTACATTGTTGCTGTTGTTCTTTTTCATCTTCATCTTCTCTTCTTCTATCATAATATCGTGTCTCTCTGTTCTGATAGATAAGTAAAATAGATTTTATAAAAATTACATGCATATTTTTTTATCTCCTTTTTACAATAGCCATAAATATTCTCAATGTTCTATCAGAACATTTTCAAAGACTATAATAGAACATTAAATTTTAATATATTAGATAGATAGGGAATAGAGACGGGATGCTGAATGCAGAATAACTAAATAAATAATGCAAATGGAAATAATAGACATATCATATAATAATATTATTATGTCTTGATTTCTCATTCTTTTGACTCTTGACTCTTGACTCTAGATTCTAGATTCCTGATTCTTTTGATAGTATAATAATGACAACAAACAAAGTTTAATTCAATATACACAACAAACAAGAATACAACAACGTATTTCATACAAAATGTTTTGTATATTTAATAAATTTGTACAGAAAAAAAGATAGTTTAAGATTTGGAGATGAACAAAAAAAACAATTTAAAATATACACAAAGGAACAAAACTGTGAATTGTGAATTTTGAATTTTGAATACCGAGGAAAAGAAGAAAAAGGAGAAGAGACAGTAGAAAAAAGATGATCATCTTGTCATATTATGTAGGTCCATGTACTTTGGTATTTTGTACTACCATGATAAGATGATAAGGAGACAGGGAACAGGGAAAAAAGAGTGAGTGAAACACCTGCATGTCATTTCAATTCATTTTTTGATTTTTTTTTATCCTCGTGATTCTTGACTCTTGACTCTTCCTCATAAGACGATATAAAGACGAGTGTAAAAAAAGTCATAATAAACAGTTGTTGCAATCTTGAATTTATTTCCCTCTTTTGTCTTGTTTTTCTCTATTTTCTACGTTTTATTATGTATCATGTAAAATGTCTATGTATACTCTGCACAAGACATGATCAGTGAGTATTGAGTTCGCAAGAAAGAAAATTGGACAAAGAACAAACAGACAGTTGCAGTAATGATAATGATAAAATACTTATGGTGTATGGAGATGAGACTGAGTCGGTCAAAATTCAAGATTCAAAATAACGACAGGCATATATGAGATCACGTTCAAAAGCTATGAACTATGAAGATTGTTCATACAAACATTGAACATACTACCGTAAAAGACCAAAAAATTTAAATGAACCTGCAGGCAGGTTAGGGGAACGAAGTTCGTTTAGCGCAGTGTATCAAGCTACCTTAGTGCGCTGACCTATTTATTTAAAAATATGCCCAATGGTTTTGCACAAAGAAATAATAATGAAATAATTTTGCTCACTTTTGAGATTTTTCATTGTTTTGCTCCGTACCAGCTTATTTCTCAACGGAAATTAAAACGGCTGCAGGGGCATCAATTGCAGTGAACAAAAATACTTCTCACCAAGTTTGGTTTTAATCAGCTAGAAAGTGTGCCCACTGGCCTTGCACACACAAATGCACAATAGGTCATAGCCGAATTCGATCCATTTTTGCGACTTTTTTGTGTTTTGCTCCGTGTGGGCTCATTTTTCAAGAGATTTCAAAACGGCTGCAGGGGCATCAATTGCAATGCCCAGGCATAGTTTTTGCCGAGTTTGGTGTGAATCGGTTGGAAAATGTGCCCACCAGCCGTGCACACACAAACGTGTTTTACCCCTATGAATCAACATATGATTTTT
>JAQGBH010002834.1:0-22332 GCA_034698265.1 Sminthurinus aureus
TTATGTCTGTTTTCAGTCCCATTGTCTAGAACTATATTATCTGCCATTTACAATTTACAGTCAACACAAAGTCTACATTCTACATGTGCACTGAACATAGAAGAAAGAAAGAAAGAAAGATAGACAGCATAGGAGAACCAAAGAGGAGAAGAAAAAAGGAATATGTACAGGGAATATGTGTAGGGATTAGACATACTATTCTGTTAAAATGTACTCATATTTCACAATCCACAACGGATCAGCAAGAATTAAATCATTAGAATTTGAAATAAGATACTGGACAATTTATTGCACAGCGTTTGTACTTGACACTGGATATTAATAACTACTTAATAACAAATACTTCTATGTCCAATCACAGTCTACTACAATCTAGACTTGTTTATGTTTTGGATCAACAGACATGCAAATGAAAATTATCCAGTTAAATATGTAAAATCCACAAAAGTACATGTAAATAAACGCTGTAGTGAATTTTCATAGTTATTATTCTTTCATAGCAGTCGTGTCCGTGCTTCCTTCAGATAAATAGTATGACAATTACACTGCTATTCGAAATATATATTATGTATATATGTGTAACGTCTTGTGTACCATAATATAAAATGTGTGTAGTTAAACCTCGTTAAAAGTTAATTTATGTATACTTACACATATATACTCCAAAATGTTAATGTGCTACATGGTACACATGACTTTATATGCGCAAAATGTCAAATATATTATAATAATATAGATAACTTTACCTTATACGTGGTGCATCCAGCAAGTGCAATATCAAAGTTAACGGGAAAATCTCCTTCTATCATGGCTGACCGTCTCTTAAATTTGACATGTGTGTAGCATGTTATTTTTAGAGACAGTTTGCGGACCATCTAAATATTCTTAGCCTTTTCAACATGCTAGTTGTATGTGTTATAAACCTGTATGTAGCCATATATTGTGTACAGGTAAATATTCTTGATTCCGCTCTGTCTATGAAGGTATCAATTATAATAAATCGATGTAAATTTAGATACACTACTACATAACACTAAAGTAGTCAAACAGTCTACAAGTTATACACCCTTACTAGTATTTTCTTCAAAAATGTTTCTCTACTCTTTCACTATCTACATAAAATTTAAATTGGATGCTTTTCTGAAATTTTGCGTCCTAATATGAACAAAATTTTTAATTAACCGCTATCACACTTTCGTCTTTATGTAAGCATATTTTCATTTTTGTCACTAAAAGCCCAGATTACAAGCAAAAATTAAACTTTTAATACTACTGCCTTACGTATAAACATGCACGACACATTTTCCTTTCCATGCTCCATGTATTAAAATATTCCGACAAACTGAAGAAGTCGCATAATTCGTAATGTACGAAGATGAACAAATAATAGGATCTATACTTGATGGAGCATACCGTTTTTGTTTGTAATCGTAATACATCCAGCACCTGTACCTCCATTCTTATTCTCATTCCTTCAACGTTCTACGTTTTACATACATTGTCCAGCATTTTCATTTTGTTTGTGTGATGTAGGAGAGACATTCAAAAAAGCATTGCGACTACATACACAGAACACAGTATAAATGTCCATGATCCATGACCATTGACAATAGAACAAGTATGGTACACAGGAGTAACTGACATACAAATGAGAGTATGTACAATGTACATTGTACATTTAATATGTAAAATATAACATTTTAGGAACTTGTATGTGAATGAATGAATAGACGATAGAAGTATAATATATTATGTATATACATATATATATACGCACAGAAAGAAAATGACCTGGGATTTTTCTCAATCGACTCTGATTTTTCTTCAAAAACTCTCTCTTTATAGTAAGCAATGTCAATTTATATACTACCAACTTTAGAAGTTTACGTTGACTTTTTTTATGCGACAAAGAAATCAAGAATAATAAAGGGAGGCAAAAACGCATGAGTTATTATATTTACTTGTACAACTTGTACATTTAAGAACGAAATCTTACAAGGAAAAAATAAGTGACAGAGAAAGAAATGGTATAATATGTGTGTAATGAATTGTGTTATTTCATAATATAACAGCTATTTACTACCAACTACCAACCCAAAACTATACAAACTCTAAAGACGATTTTTTTCTGTATTGAATATTGAACATTTAGAACTAAGATCAGAGCATACTATACTATAAACTACACACCACAGTATTTTGAATTGTAATGTCAAATGTAGTTAATGCAATGGTTTCCTCTTTGTTGTTGTCGGTTTTCTCATCATCTCTATTTCCAGTTTCCAGGTTATTGAATCGGCATATACAAGAAACTTAAGGCTAGGGCTTGACTAATACGAAATAAAGAACGGAAGTCATTCTTACGCCGTGATTTTTGGTATGAAATACGCAAGTGGAATAATATGAAGAAAGAGGAAATGAATTCAAATGGTAGAAGAAAAATACATACACGTTGCTCCTGTGTAAATCCATGTTAATGTAATATAAAATATAATAAATGTAGGTATGTGTACTTATATTTATGAAATAATAAGGATCTTTCTCAAATTTTCAATGAATGAAGAAGAAAAACTGCTCGGGATGTTTGGCCCCTTATTTTACACTTGTATCCTGTTCATTCAAATTATTGTCAGCATCTTTTATCCGGTGTATTCAATAAGTGTGTGTATTATGTAATACATGTTGTGCATTGTGCGGTATGTGTACATGCGAAGCTAGTGTACAATGAAAGTAAGTAAATGTGATGAAGACTATCAGATAGGTATGTATGGTGTATTATCCTGGCTGCATCATGTGTTACATATTCATCAGTTATAATGAATTTGAATTCGTATGCAGTTTTTTAATAATGGGTAATAAGTAATAATTGCTTTTCATACATTTATGCTGGAAAAAGAAATGAAGTTCATACTTCTGTAATGATGAAGAATACAGTAGACCACCAATCCTGTATTATGAATTATTCATGCGAGATACTAATGACATTTAGGCCTTTCCAGTTTTGTCTCAAAAGATGACCTAAACTCAGTACACAAGCACGACGATAGGATAGTATAAATTAATAAGTTCATACATGTACCATGTATTTTACCTATTTTTTTCCAGTTCCAAGTGTTTCAAAAAGTGAACGGCATGTAGTGTATATATATACCGTTACGTTTAAAAAAAGTATGTGTAACACAGAATCTGGTTGGCAATGAACTATTTATGAATACTATTGAGTTTTATGCATATCCATATAAGGTAAGGTACACAATAAGAATAAAATAAAATAATGGTATAGCTATTGAAATTACTAATCTGGGAATGAAATATAAACTACTAATATTATGCTAATAAAACGGACATTTCAAATTATATGATTATATAATCTCTATGTAAATGTTCATAACAACATTTATTGTTCATATAATTATATACAATATACAATACGTATTAACATCCACACAATAAATATGTACAATGTACCAAGGCCTTTTAGAATCTGTAATAAGGTCCGTGCATTGCCATGGGCAACCCATTAGATAATACATTAGTCTCTCATGGTCTCATAAGTGGACCTTATTACAGATTCTAAAAGGCCTTGCAATGTACATACATCTCTTTATCCTTTACACTCAAACTACAAAAATCAAAAAGGTATCAACTAGGCTGATTCAAGTATTCTTAACCATTATTTGATAAACACATATAAACAGACTCATTGTATATATGAATGTACTCAAACACTTAAAATAGCACAAAAATGCATATATCGATAGTACACTTGGATAAATAAGGCTAAGATTTTAATATAAAAACTATGTACTACGAAACTTTTTCCATTCCTAATTTTTTTAACTGGATTCTTGGTATAATATTCATTGACTGTAGTTCTTGAAACAAGAGCTTACAAGCATAAGGTATTTTAATAGTCAGTACATTGCTACTCGATTTACAGCCATGGCACCTAGAATCAATAGTCAAAAAAACAAAACAAAGTCCCATATTAGTAAATATGTGTAGAACGATGTATGTATTATCTGTAATCTTGAAAACAACAATAAACGCAACAACCCAAATACAATAACCAATAATATATCCTAATTTAAAATATAAATAAAATAAAAGAGGCTTACCATCCGGAATAACCCATAATTCCACATTTATTACAAACGTCCACTTCAAACACATCACTTGAAATCATCAGTCTTTCTAACAATAACATGGAAGCACCATAACCAATTAAACAATCTCGTTCCATTTCTCCAAGTCGAAGACCTCCTTCACGTGATCTTCCTTCAGTTGGTTGTCGAGTAAGAACTGCTCGAGGTCCCCGAGCTCGAGCATGCATTTTGTCCATCACCATATGCTTTAGTTTTTGATAGTATACCTTTGAACCGTACAATCAACACAAAAATATTATAATTAATCAGTGGTTTTGAGTACATGTAGAAAAAACTATAAACAAATTCAATAAAACTATGGATAACTAACTTTCAAGTTTAATGTACTATAACAAACTACAATAATATTATGTCTACGTACAGGTCCAGAGTAGATGTATCCAACAAAAGGTTCTCCAGTAATTCCAGAATAGAAAAAATCTTTTCCTTGATAGTTGAACCCATGTCGTTCCAAATCCGCACACACATCGTCTACTTTTGATCCGCCAAAGGCTATGAAAAGAATTATATATATGCAAAAAATTATACAGTTAGCTTGAAATGAAACATTTTTTTTTGAGACAGCATATATATTTTGAAAAAAAAATGAGAATAAAAAAAAATTTATCTATGTACCTGTTCCATAATGCTGACCTAAATCATATAAATAATAAAAAATAGTCAGTACACTGGTAGTACATTCCATGTGTGATTGTAATAATTTTAGTTTGATTTTAGTTCTATAGTACTCATTTTACTTACGTCCATCCAATAAACCAGCTTTTCCTGCCAATAACTCTATGAGCTTTCCCACTGTCATCCGAGATGGAAATCCATGAGGATTCATGATCACATCTGGAATAATACCAATGTCACTAAATGGCAAATCCTCTTGATTTACAATCAATCCTGTGAGGTGTAAACAATAACAATAATTGTATTCATGCCACTCATATTTAGGTAGAACTGTATTATTTATTTATATAAAAATTCATCCGAAAACATATAAGGATTCATACCAGTGACTCCTTTCTGTCCATGCCGACTACTAAATTTATCACCAAGTTCAGGTCTTCTTGTTTGTCTCAAAAGTAATTTGAAGAGATGATTATCTTCCTTATTTGCAGAAAGTAGAATTTTCTCCACATACGAAGGAGTTGTTCCTTTGTAAGTTATAGGAACTTCTTTATATTCAGTCTGTCTTCCCTGATCTTCTTCCCCCATGGTTTCTAGATTTGAGTGAATAAAGAGTATAAGAAAAAAAACTTTAGAACTATATGCATAATTAGCACATATATATATATATATATATATATTGTAACGAGAAGGGGTGTACTCTCTTTATTATATGAAACACTGTAGTCGTAGGTATAATATAGTATAGCAATAGTAGTAATAGTAATCACAAGGTGAACGTTGATATCAATGATCAAGAGAATACTTGTAGATATGTTTATGAGTCAAGAGTCAAGAACCAACTGCCGGACTTGACCCGGGTCATCATAATAATAATAATAATCATAATCCTAATTTGATTGGACGAATCCTTCGGATCCGCCTAACTTCCAGACCCGATTTAGTATAGAAATCCATATTATTATAAACAAGGGTTGACGGTAATCACTATGTGATACCGTGTCAATATATATATATATATATATATATATACGATACGAATTTCCGATTGTATGACTTAAAATAATTTACAATATGTTATTTTTTTATCGAAATTCCTTTTACCTTGTGTCACAGTAGGCATTTGCTTGTTTATCATGGTCTAATCAAAACAAAAAGAAATAATTCTTATATTACTTATACTTTCCTACACCTTAAATCCATTTCATGCTCTACTTTAAACATTTTGCAAACACATACAAATTAATCTATACATTAATCTTGTAAATAATAGTACTATATGTACAAAGTATTTGTTTTAAGTAGCTTAAACTCGATTTGATATTGAATCTTGAATCAAATGAGCTCTGTTCACCTAAATTTTTAATGTAGCAGCAATGCATGAAAATGTCAATCAAATAGAGAAATATTGATCAACAATAATAATTATAAATTACTATTTCCAACTGTTTACACAGATGAAAAAGCATAAATGCTGCTCTTTCCGTTTATCTACATCACGATAAAAGAAATGTTTTTACTATTGTACTACGAATACATCCAAACATGATTGTTTTTTTTTTTTCAAATCATTTCTTCATACGTAGATACAATCAAAAAAAAAGATCTACTATTACTATTACTACTAATATGAAATTTTAGTTACTTACTTGTTTATTTTCAATCCTAGCTCCAACATGAGCAATTCCATCAAGGTCCAAAGCTGCATGTTTATACATTGGTTCTTTAGTTTTAGCATTAACGAGAGGCCCGGCTATTCGATCGGAAGTTCTATTGGCATAAGTCTTGAAAATACATTTAGCATTCCTATATACTAAACAACGTCCATATCCTCGATCTACTGAAGCTTTATTTAGAATTAGAGCGTCTTCTATATCATAACCACTGTAACTCATGACACAAATGATTGCATTTTGTCCAGCTGGTAACTCATCAAAATGAATAAGATCTAGAGTTCGAGATTTAACCATTGGCTTTTGAGGATAAACTAAATTGTACATGAGAGTATCTATCCTATTCTTTTGATTTAGTCCAATTGTTCCCATAGCTTGTTTTCCCATAGCACATTGATAAGTATTCCTAGGACTTTGATTATGATGAGGATACGGAACAAGACCCGCACAAGCACCCAATATTGTAAATGGTTCAATCTCCATATGAGTTGTGACAGTTGGGTCAATATTATGTTCATAAAGAGCCACAAAACTATTATTTTCTTCATTCACATCCAAAAATTCAATAATACCTTCAGTAAGTAAATCATCAAAAGTCCTTAGTCCACCTTTCAGTTCATCAATATGTTTCTGAGAAAGACGAGGCTTTCCATTTTCAACTATGATATACGGACGACAAAGACGACCACCATCAGAACTAATGTAAATTGCTCTTTGTTTCAAATCCGGATTAATAGAGACAAATCCACAGATATAACCAAGACGTCGAAATCGACGGAAACGATCAATAAATTTTTCATAATCTCGAATCAATCCGACAATCCCACCATTCAAATAGACAAGAAAATTTTCAGGATAATGAAGTTCTTCACCACACATTAACATTATATCTTCAACTCCAATTTGATATATCAAACGAAGAATCGGTGCTTCATCTGTGTCTGTAGTTATATGAGTCATAAGAGCAAGATTTTTTACTAGACCACAAGATTCTCCTTCGGGTGTATCAGCTGGACACATCATTCCCCATTGACTGGATTGAAGAGACCTGGGACCAGACACTTTTCGAGTTTTCTCAAATTGTGAATTGACACGGGTCATCATACCTAATGCAGAAATGTATGAAAGACGAGATAAAACTTGTGTAACACCAAGTCGATCCATTTTGAAACGCTTAATTGTCCAATTTCCCTACAATAAAAAAAAAACAAAAACACAACCACGTAAATATAAATACTAACAACAGAAAGTTGGGATTTAAGCTTCATAATAAAAGAAGAAGACATTAAATACAAACATATGAAGTAACAGATTTGTCTTAGTAAATCTATATAAAAAAAAACAAAACAAATAAAGTTTAATATTTTTACAGTGGAAATAGCGGCTTCCAATCCATTTGTAATTTGATCTTGTTTCCAATATGTAAGAACATCAAAAACAGCTGCTTTCAATTTAGGAATCGTCTTATCTGCTACACTTTTGAGCTGTAAAATTTCAATGTATAAAATACATAATACATTATGTAAGAAAATGTCAAAATAATCCATTCTTTTAGGAATACAGCTAAGTACTTACGTAGTGCATTTATTAAATGAAAATATGACAAATACTAACCACCACTAATAAAAAATAGTTATTATTTTAAATATTTTTACTATCAAGAACATATAAGGATATGGCTAACCTCAAAATTGAACTTTTTCAACAGATCTTCAAATAAAAGGGCTAGTAAAGATCCAGCCAATTCCATTCGCTTTGTACCGTAATAATCTCGATCATCAATCATGGATGGATCTCGTTGAGCTTGAATAACACGTCGTACCATTTGTGCAGCATAAATTGCTTTTAATTTAAAGTTGAAATTTTCAACCTTCAAATATAACATGTAACAATAAATTAATACAAAAATCAGGTAAATAAATCAAGTAACTTCGGAAATTTATTATGACAAAGAAAGTATCTAATTGTGAAAACATATAATATTATTTGAATGGGATTTTTGTGTTCACATAAAAATGTTATGAAAAACTTCCCATAGAATTCAAAAATGTTTTCAATCATCATGTAACATATAATGTAATAAAGTAAAAATTAATTACCGCGACATGTGCAAGTACGGTATTGGCTAACAAGTCTCGTGTTTCATCTTCTGGTGATCTTTTACTCATGGAGCTTGCTGATGAAAAAAATCTTTTCTGTTTAATTTTTCCACTAATATATTTTATAGCCTGCTGTTGAGTATGTACTCCTAATTTATGACCCTCTTCAATAGAAATCATCATAGCAGACATAATTTCATCTTCCGTCCCAACCAGTTGTATGATTTCTTGATCACTTTCTATTCCCATAGCTCGAAAAAGAATTGTTATCAATACATCCTATGGAAGTATACAAATTTGTTGTTTTACATTCTCATTCTCGTTTTTGATTTTCATTCAATAAAGAAAAGTATTGTTATTTCTTTCGTTTTCTAATAACTAATACATAATTAATAATTAATAATAATCAGAGAAAAATTATATTATTCCAATAAATTATTTACCTCTTGAAGAGCATTATGTTTTAAGTAATATTTTCCATTTTTATGATACACATTAGTACGTGATTTCTTTTCATGAGTACTACTAGTAACTTGACAGGTTACACCACCTTGTTTATCATATTCAACAATGATACGATTTTTGGACAATTGTTCCTGAATTAGGATGACCTAAAAGTAAAATTAAAATCCAAATTAAAAAATTTTAAGCATGCGATTCGAAATAATCAGTTGTTTTACCAATAAACTCTATATTAAGAAGACAAAGAGGTTTATGAATCTAATAATGCTGTGAAAATTGTTACAAATTAAATCATACATTGTAATTCTGTAACATTAAAATATTATGTACTTACTTTCTCAGTTCCTTTTACAATAAAGTAACCGCCAGGGTCATACGGACACTACAGTATAAAAGTCAAAGTTTTAAAAATGTTTTTCCTACAATATTCTGTAATGCTATTGGATAAAATTATCTCATTTCTTATGAATTATAATGAATAATCTAACCTCATTAAGTTTACTCAGTTCTGCAGGCGATTTTCCTGCTAAGACACAGTTTGAGCTTCGCAACATGAGTGGAAGTCTGGTAAAAAATAAAGCACATAAAATATAACATTAAAAGATTTATGTACATTTTTTCAAAAATGTTACTAATAGCTATATACTAACAACATTTTGAAATTTATTTTTTATTTTTTATAGTTAACTTCCTTTTAAGGCACAAATATTGATGGACTACATATTGATGGACTACATAAAATTCGTTTCTTTTTTACTACTTATATTTTTGATGCTATCTACCTTCTATAAAATCCATATCCGATGGCGTCATTCCGTCCGTCACACTCTAGAGAAATGGCTATTACTCTTTCTAAGAGAAATAGCCATTACTCTGGCTAAGAGAAATAGCCAATACTCTGACTAAGAGAAATAGCCATTACTCTGGCTAAGAGAAATAGCCATTACTCTGGCTAAGAGAAATGACTACTACTCTGGCTAAGAGAAATGGCCACTACTCTGGCTAATAGAAATAGCCACTACTCTGGCCAAGAAATTGTAGAGAACGTGAAACTTTTTGACAAACGCAAAGACTGACCATCTGATAAGAGTTATTAGACAGGTTATGTTCCCCGTCATTTGACGGGCATTTTTTACTTGTAATTTATAATCTGTGACATAGAATGTCACAATTATTATTTACAAATGTACCTTACTATTGACATTTTTATTTATAATACACTTACCTTCCAATAGGTAACCCTTTACGGATTACACGTTGGTTTCCTCGAATGTATTCAATATCTACAGTAATAGGGGCTGAATAAGTAATATCACGAAGTCGACATTCGTGTGGAGTAGTATTTCTAAACATATTGAGTCCTTCTTCCACATCAGGAGTTCCTACTTGAGCGTCTAAAAACCTACATCAAACAGATACATTTAAAATTTCACAAAAATTCACACACCACTCATACCAAAAAATCTTTTTTTTTAAAATTATATGTATTTCAATTACTTAAGGTAGAAGGATGGATCTACATCTGAAATAATTTTTGCATTGGCCATGACAATTTTCTTAAGTTCTACATTAATGAAATAATTGAAAGAGTCGATATGCTGCTTCACAAGCCCTCTAGTCTCCAGAAAAGCTGGTACTAATTTCCATTTGTCCTATTGAAAAAAGTAGGAGGAAAGGGACATTATTATGAATTGTAATGTAATAATATCATTATTATTTGAAAGACATTTTCTTCATTCAAAATTTAAAAACGATAGTAATATAATATATATATTATAGAATATTGTGAATATTTTTACCTGGACTGCTTTAATGGGTTTATATAATGGGAAATCTTGATCTTCTTGCATCTTTTCTTCATTTTTTTCCTTGTCATGCGTTTTAGTTTTTAAACCCATTTTGAATGGTTATTGTTTTTAAAACTTCTTTGTATATATATATTTATATATTTTTCAATCAAAAATTTGCTTTTATATTTATTTGATATTTTTTATTTATCCAAGATTAAATTTAAATGACCAATATAAAATCACAATTTTTGTTTCACTCATTAGTTGGAACTACAGGTAATGTTACGTCACTTATTTGAGAATCACCAATTTCTGTAAGATCTTGTGAACCTTCTTCTTCCTGTTCATCAATGTCATCCTCTCTATGTGTATGGCAATATTTCTCAACAGCTGTTACAAAACTTGAACTTCCTATTTATGGAAACAAAATAAGAAGCTATTACTTAATACAGTATATATATTATATATATATATACTTGTGTACTGTACACTCCAGCATACACATGTCCTATTCATTTTACACAATATAATATTCTAACTTAAGTATACTTTGAAAATAGTTAATTAGTTTAACATAAAATTGCACACTTACGGAATTCTGGCCAAGAAACAAATTCAAGATACAGCTCAAGAATTTTTTCAGGGTTTAATTCTCCAAATCTTGTATAAATAGTATATCCTTGTCGAATTAGTCTAGGACCACAATTTGGTACCCAGTTTTCTAATAATGGAATTACAGCAAACTTTCTTGAAAATAAATGATTTTTGACAAAAAAGTAAAATTGATATAATTTGTCTTCTCCAATTTTTTGAATGTTCTCTTCATTTGCAGTAAATCTCATTAAATAACATGAAGTACGATCATACACAAATGCTTGTCCTCCCTTGGTTTTGGGTTTTAAATTTGCATTTATAGATTTTTCCCAAGGTACAATACTACTTCGGGGTAAAGTTTTTAAAATTTCACGTTTAAATAAAGTTTGAAAGATAACACTTGTGGCTAGGTAAGTATCAAATCCAACCTCAGGAGTGGCTGTGATTATAGCAAATGGTCTTGGAGCAGTTAATAAAAAGAAAGTAACATTCTTCCATGAATTAAGAGGTGAATATAATACAGTTTTAGATAAAAAAGATTTTAGAATAAAATGAATAAATGATGTTGTATGAATTACTCCAAACACATATAAATTATCACTATTTTCATTAGTTTTTACTTGTTTAAGAATATCTGATACTAAACCTGAGGTTCCAGGTTCATATTGTTCTGCATGCTGAAGTCTCCGTAGTCGAAGAAAATTTCTTGGTATTACTTCAAGATTATTATTTTGATGTATATTTTTAAGACGACGACCCAAGTCTATAGACTCTTCAAAACAAGTTAAATGTTTTAGTCCAAGTTTAAAAAGTTGTTCAGTCCAACAACCAATACCTGGACAAACTTCTATTGATGTTGCATTCAAATCCAAATTCTCTTGTTCTAATACTTCTTTTATATTTTTAGCAGTTGATTTATCAATTAAATATCCAGTAGCAGGGAAAAGAGTTCGTCTTACTTTCAAAAGTCTAGTAGGTATTAATGATAATTCATTATCTTGATAACTATTTAATATATAATTGTATAAATTTATATTTATTTTTGGTCGTTTAGTAATAGTATTAGAACCAGTGCTTTGTTTTAGATTAGAATCTTTTTCTGATTTCTGATCTAGTACATCATCATTGGTCTCTTCAACATTGATATTTTTTGTTCTTTTTCTCTTTTTTGTTGTTTCTAACAACGGATTAACTGCTAGTACTTGGGGTTTTACAGAATAATTTCTTGTAAAGTTTTTAAAAGTTTGGTAGTACAGATTTGATACTAAGCTTTTAACTATGAATGATGTTGATGCATTATTGAATCCAATTGACATCTTCTTCTTCTTCTTCTATAGGATTATAGAATTTCTAATTACAAAAGAGAATTATTATTGATAAAAAAGAAATTGCTTAGCATGATCAAATATTAAAGGAAATGATGATGCAAAGTATAGTTATTATTACATTTCAAAGTATTTCTTAACATGTAACTAGTACATGTGTATAGGAACACATGTTGTATATGTACACACTTTTACTTATTAATTTCTTTTTTTTATAAATAATGTGTGATAAAAAATATACCTTCAAATGTATCCATATTCATTCACCGTATAAAGATAACTCCATTTAAACTTTGTAAATTTTATAAAAATGCATAATATTACTAATTTTAAGTATGGATTATTTTATACACGAGGAATAAGAGCATGTGATTGTACAAGATTTACACACTTTACACCGGACTCGATTCTATAGTTTTACATTAAAAAAACGAATAGTAATCATTATAATACATGCGACAATAAAATATATATATTATAGTGTTTAAAATAGTTATCTATAGACAATTATTATTTGTAAAAATTTGATTAAACTACATTAATAAAACTAAAAGATAATAAAATCTTACCGTTTCTCATTTCTCACACGAAACACAAAATGTGCTATGAATTTTTTTGGCTGTTTTAAATTTTCGGGTTCTTGAATGCTTGTGTGCTTTTTGTTGTGTATTTTCTGTGGCTGGATGCATGTGGCAAACTGGCAAACATGTTTACTTGAAATTTAATTGACATTATTATAGTGCTTTACAGAATCTCCACTTTTATATTATTATTGTATTAACAGAGGAGTTTAGGAAATGGAGCACATTTTTCTTCGTCTGATTCGTCCTGTCACTGTCATCAACCTTGTTTAATGAGGTATGTAAAAATGTAAACTAAAACTCATTCTATTTATTTTTATATTATTATTGTATGAGAAATATTATGAGAATATACATGTTGTTGTGTGCGTGTAAGTACTTTTTAGAGTACATATCCAAACGAAAATAATACGTTATTTTTACGACTTTAGTATTCAGTACATCGTGTACTTAAGTATATTAAGTATTTATAGGATCACAGAGTTAAAATAAACATCCGATGTTTAGTAGAAGTTGTGGTATACATTTGTATTTTACTTTTTGTCAGTGTACTATATTTACAAATTATATATTATTATGAACTTATTAGAGTTTATTGTCAGTTGTCAGTGTATTTAATATGACATTGTATGTAGTACAGTGAGTATCAACAATGTAAAACAAAAGTAATTAAATATTATTGTTAATTGATATTGATTGATTGGTTGATTATGTATTACTAATAATTGTAATGTAGAGGCATAATATGTACATAAATAAGTACAAGCATTTTCTTAAAATCCAAGTATACACAATAGATTGTTTTTCATGTTTCTATTTACAGATACTACTAACTAACTATTAGTACAACAATACCATTACCACCACTACTTTTATGTCACTACTACTGCTGCTACTACTACTACAATAAATTATACCTTTTCTACACTACATTTTATTCGAATGGCAATAGGCAACAGTCCTACATAATTAGATCGACAGTCCCTATATTTATTGTATAATTTAATAAAACCCATAATATATTATACATATATTGACATATATATATATTTAAAAAGTCACCTTTAGTTATACAATATACTGTTGTATCGTTATAACATTATCTAATATATATATATATAAATATCCTTATGCATATAATCTTCTAATATATAATTAACAATATATAATGGAGTCATCACCACCTAAAGGATTCTTAAAAGCTGAACAACTCCTTCCTCTCATGGAATTGTTACTTAAAAGTGAATTCAAAAAGATGAAGATTGAAGAACTCTTGGATAAAACTAGAAACTTTCAAGATAAATTGTGTTATGTGGAGAAATTGGAAAAGTACAAAATTGTTGAGGAAATTAATCAACTCAAAATAAATCAATCTAACCAACAAGGAACTCATCAAGCAAATGTTTTGGAAATCAAGACCACTTTATACAATATCCTTGAAAGGCAAAAACAAGTACAACAATTACAACAAGCCGAACAACAAATAATGAAAAATGATATTGACCTTTGTAAAAGAGAACAAATTGCCATAATTTTGGAACAAGAACGAATAAAAGAAGATCAACAAGCAGTTAGAAGAGAATTAGATTCTAGTCGGGCTGAAAGAGGAACTATTAGAAGAAACCAGGAAATAATGCAAGAGGCTAATAATGTTGACCAAGTACTCTTGAAATTGGAACATGATAAACTCAAAGAAGAACAAGAAGCTATCAAGGCTGATCTGATTGAAAGTAAAAACTTGTGGAGAAAAATGATTCAGGTTCATGAGAATATTTTGAATGAAAGGAGTAAATTGGAAGATGATATGAAAACAGTCAAATCTCTTCAAGACTGTTTGAGAAAGGAACAAGAAAATGGAATGAAATTACTTGCAGATAAAATGACAGAAGATCGAATGACCATCATGAAAGAGCGAGAAGCTCTAAACAGAGAACAAGAATCATTAAAAGAAGAACAAGAAAGAACAAAACTTTTGCTTCAACAACTCTTTGAAGATCAAGATAAACTTCGGAAAGAATGTGAACGTTTGGAGAAGGAAAGGAAAAAAATGAAAATAGAACGTCTTCGGAAGGAACAACAACGTATGAAAGAAGAAAAGAAAAAAATTCAATTAGAATTGGAAAAAATTGAAATGGATAAGAAAATTATGAAACAAGATTTAGCAAAAATAAAAGAAGAAAGAGAACAGTTCTTAGCTATTGTTAAACAAATAAGAGTTCCTTACACGTTCAATCATAATGGTAGTAAGTATTTCTATTTCTATACTAAAATTAATGATGATTAAAAAAAATCATACTTTATTTTATACCTTTACGTGTGTGTACACATAATTGTTTGTTTGTAATATTTATAAACTTCCATACATTTATGTATTTTTTAAGTACTGTGTAAGTATACATATATTATGTCCTTTTTTTAAATTTAGACATGAATTCATCCTCTTCATCATCTGCTTCCACTAGTTCCAATCTTTTATCTATAGAGTATCCAGAAGGAGGAGAAAATTGTAGTTTAGAAAACGTGACATTCCATTATGATGATACTGACATTAAATATGAAGAATATGAAGACGAGTTAGTTTGTTTATAAATATAAAATTATATAATAATAATATGTTTTCATTTTTCTATTGTAGAAAAATATTTACACATATTATAAGATTATGTACTTGCAATTCATGTAAAAACACGTTGAATTCTTATTGTTGTAATTCCTTAATAATATCACTTAAATACTTCTAATTTTTTCAGGGACATGGAAGATGGAAGCTACCTTACTCTGCCTTTGGTCAGTGAAAATTGCACATTGAGTGGAGCAAATAGTCCAGTACTTTATGATTTAGAAGAGTATGGTATGTAGTTTCTTCTTTTTCTATTCCATTCGTTTAGTACTTTATAATGAGACAGTAGCATTATTTCCTTATAGAGTTTCAGGCAACATTCTTTATGAATAATAACTGTACACTTGTATAAAAAAACTGGACCATTTATTTGCACTACTCATTTAATTTTTTTTATGTCTAAAGATGATGCAAATGAAACCACTGAAGATGAGACAGAGGACGAAGAGGAAATGAACAGTTCTGGAATTCGTACCAACAATAAACCATTTACCAAGTAAAGTTTATTTTTGAAATTGATAAAATTTTAATTCTGACTACACTAAAAATTTTGATATGGAAATGGTTGCATATTATAATATGGGAAATATCTAGTTATGGCATATTGTTATAGATCAAAAGTACTTATAATAATGCAATATTCAAAATTTGTGTAAGATGTAACCTATTGTGTGTTATTCTATCACTGGTGTTAATTTGAAGTTTTTTTTAAATTGAACAATAGGTCATCCATTCATTCAGAATTGGATTAGATTGTTTGTGGCGAAGATATTTTATACTTTTTCTACATTTATACATCCAACACGGCAAGTCCATGGAAATGTTCTTCTTCTATTCTTTATTTCAGCTGTAAGTGGACTTACTACCTCCTTCTCATCATCATCATCATTTAAATGTAATGATGAATTCGCTATTTTAGTTTTTAAATGAAACTAAAAAAATAAAAAGTGCTGCTTATTTTTGTTATCGCATGAATATCAAACACGATTGTATGATATATTATATTGGTGCCTTGTTGGTAAAAAGTCAAGAAAACGCTCATGTTTTTTCAAAAGGCCTTTGAGTATGAAATTTTCTTATAAAAAGATTTATTGTAATATAAAAAATATTATATTCATATAATATATGTTATAAATTATAAATAAATAGTATTTGGTATATAGTATAGCTAATTATAAAAGGTAAAACGGAATGCATGGTAGTGTATTAGATTATAGATGATGTATGATGTACATATTAAAAAATTACTATTATTACAGAACATTTCTCATTAAAGATTTTTAAAATATTTAGTATTACAAAATATTACACGTTTATAAAAAACCATGTATAAGTAGATCCTACAGATATGTGGGTTATATATATATATGTATATATATAATTTTATTTATTTTAAATCAAGTAGAAATTATAAGTTTGGAAGTTGGATGTAGTATGTAGTATGTTTGTAATTATATTTAGAAAATAATGTATTCGTGTACACGTGTCCTGTTTAACGTGTAGAAAGCAAAAATTTTTTTTTGTAATCCTGTATAATAATAATGTATTTTGATATTACTATACATTTCTTAAAAAAAATTTCAAAATTCAAATCCAAAAGACTGAAATTAGCTGTACATCTCATTAGTCATGAGATATATTACAATTCCGTGTATACTTATGTTTTCATTACAGCTGTGCATAAGACGGATGATGATGCTAATGTAAAAGTGCAAAAGTTGTTTTTATTATTGTTAATAAATTCCTGTTGATCAACTTTAAAAGTCACGTAGATAACTTCTTATCATGTTTATGTATCTATAGATGGTTATTTTCACAATGCTTAATGCATTAGAAATTAGAAAAGTAATATAATATAATATTTCATGAGCATAAGAATATCAGGAACTATAATTTTTCTATTTGTAGTTTACAGTCTATACAAGCACAATAATAATTATTATATTAATAACAATATTCTCCATAAAATTTTAACGTTGAAAAGAATTGAGCTTAGAAATTAATAAGTTGATATCCATTTACTGTCTAGATATCTATGGGGCATAATTTAGTGAAATATTACTTGTCTATTTATTAGGTTAAAACTATAGGATGGTTACATTCCTTCCATTAAGATGTGACCAAAACACGTCTTAAGCTTTCGTCATAAAAATATAAAATGATATTATAGTGCTTGCTTAGTATAAGTAAGCACTTATACTACAACACTGCAGTTTATGCATTCGGTATCTTATATATATATATGAGAATTCTCTCATTAGGTTATCAGATACTGATAAAACTCGTATTATTAAACTTCCATTTTTGTAAATATATAGATTACACCGGTGTAGATGTTTCAGACATGAATATAGTTCACGTTGTGTACATCATATTTAGACGTCTATTTTTTTTAGAATATGACCATTTGTTTTCAATTTTTAACTCCCTATAATATTATATTATATTATAGTACGTGACCATTTCTTAATTATTTTGTATCAAGATATACCGGTAGTAGTAGGGTTTTGAATTCTAGTAACAATTAAGTTATCTGAAAATGTTGAAAAATGAGTAAAATATACGAAAGGGGAATCAGAAATGTAACAAAAAAAAAACTTATCAGAAATGAGGGAAATCATTTTTTCTATAATCTTATGTTTTAAGATTTTTGAATGAGCATGTACATCCTGTGTCGTCGTATCCTATAGATATATACATAATAGATAGATGGACAGAAAATAGGAACTGTCAATCTTCAGTTTGGTAATTTCATGCGTATTCTGTATACATTTCCTTACATACTGTCCTAAACTGTGGGGCAGAAAGTAAGCATTCGAGTGTCAGTCTTGTGATCACAAAATTCTATCTATACTGCACTTGTATGTACATATATTACTACGTACACCACATCTTTCGATCCCTTACAAGTGCAAGGTCAAGGAAATTCTAACCTTACTATATTATAGACTTTTTAATTTTTGACTCTCATCTCTCTTCACTGTACCTCCTACATGTTTCAGCTCAACCGCAAGACCCAATAAAACAAGTCAAGCCCATTCTATTGAAATAATAATTTTACTATGTAGAGTATGAAGTATGATACACAAGCTGAAATTTGGGAAATGCAAAAGGGAAGATTTCTTATTTTAAAAAACACATCTTTGGTATGCACGCATGCATTCATACTTTTACCATTTCAATGGGCATCCTCGTTTCTGGTTGCCCTCAACCCAAACAGTGTCAAGTATAAACACAAAATTCACAGTCTAGGGAAAAGGGACACAAGCAGAGTGTATATTTGACTGACTTTAATTTTTTAGCTTGCTAGATTATCTAAAATTGTATGTTTTACATATTCGACGATCTGTTGCTATTCATATTCATTATAGAAGTACTAAGGAAAGAGGAAAATGAATTTTGAATTGAATTTAACAGGTCACTTTATAACTAAAATAACACTGGCCAAATACTTAATATATATATATATATCGGGTCATCTGCAAACTTTTAATTCAAAGTATAAAAATAAAGATGGAAATTTTATGAGAGAATCAATAAGACGAGTACTCCTGTTATGACGAGTACTCCTGTTATAACGAAAACCTCACCGTTTAAGCATTAAGTACATCATACAAAATCACCATACAAACCTAAGTATTCTCCATAATTTTCTTCCATAGTTTTTTTATAATGAATTCCAGTGAAATCATTCCACAGAATGGACAACACTTGTACATGTATATGTATACATAAGGGAGGAATAAAAATTTCAAGTGTAATACTCCTCTTAAATATTATATTATTACTTATGAGCTAAAATGAAGATAATAATAATAATGTTTCGTTCATCTTCGAGCTCTCCAAAAACTTGCAGTATGTGGAACAGGAAAAAAAACACAACAACCGGCTTCATAAAATATCTCTCCTTCTATACTCACATTTCACAGTGTGCATGCTTTGACTTCCAACTATGTATAACTCGAATGAATTTTCTAACCCTCCCTTCTGCTTGGCATTCCAGTGTATGATGTAAGTTTGATATTCATTTTAAGAGACGAAGAAGAAGAAGCACCAGTTCCATTTGAACCATTTGAGCGGACGGTTAAAGTTGTTTGGAGGGAGCAAGAAGATTGTGTGCATTGTGAATTCCATACATTAGCATGGAATTGAATCATATTACTTCAGAGATTGTAAATACGCAGTTAGAGAGTAAGTATTAAACGTAAATTCTATTACATACACACAACCATTACAATTCCTGCGACTTGATCATCAATGTGTAAAAAGTAAAAAATACGACACATTTGCTCACAGTAGTACTTATCTTTCTTAAATATTTTTATGATATCCTACTAGTTACAAGACACTCGTATATTACGAAGTACATATCACATCATACTTTATTAGTTTTACCGATAGATTGTTCATGTGTTTTTTTTTTCGGTAAATAACGAGAATTTGCTCCAAATGCATATTCAATATTAGGTAGAGATTACACTTCTGAAACAAGTGAATGTCACATCGTAACCCTACATTTTTTAGTCTGTCAGTGAGACGAAAAACGATACAATTATACTTGTATGTGATTTTACAAAGTTCATTACTATTTTGTATAACATATTGTATCGTAACTTACGATTCGTAAGTACTCATGTTATTAAACTACACATGATTATACTTCTTGTTTACTCTATACTACTATAACATTATACATTATTTACGTCGCCGTTTCGTTGTATAAAATCAAGGACAATCATAATAGTATGGTAATAATTACATACAGATCAAGATTGAACAATCACCAACAACCAAAAGATAGCTCATTATGTGTACTGTAGTACAGTACTACTGTACACATTTTACACATATTATAATGCTTCCAAGTCATAGACCGGCAAAGTATAATATATAGCCTATTCAAGAAGAAAAATAAGGCAGCTTGTTTTTTTGACATGTATGAATGCCACACGTGTATACTGTATACTTTTTAAAATAACACTTTCAGACTACATGTATACGGCGTCGATGTGGTTCTTGAAGTTTTTGTTTTGTATAATAACGTCTAAGAATTACAATTATCACATTCGTTACTTTGTTAGTACGCGACCCCCAGAAATCAATTTTTGCTGTTTTTTTCGAATGTGGGAAAAAGCACGAGCTCGTTTAAGCCTTCGACGAGCTCATAAACTTTTCTCCACGTACCTTATCTTTTGTATCTTGGAAAATGGAAATTCATTATTCATTTTTGTTCGCTGATGTTTCCACTCTTTACATGCCTTATTTTACATGCTTGCAAAATTCATTATACTGTCAGTTATTACATTACTTGCGTACATTACCGTACTTACTACACACATTAACACTATCTGTAGCTGTCGCTGTAGACATGATATTATTGTAGAACTTTAAATTATAGTCAAGTTAGACAAATTTTTCTTGTCTATCTATACTACTACTATAATATTACAATAAATAATCATTGTTGTTCATGACATTTGTCAATATGTGTACACTTACAGGACATTGACTTGAACTACTGAAAGGCGGAGGATATTTCAAAAAGTCTGGATAAGCAGTGTGAAAATTTTTAAATGTAAATTCTTCAAAAATACAAAATGACTGCTCATGATGCTCATAACATTCAGCCGATTGGTGCCAAATCCACAACTACAACTGGTGACAAATCCAAGTAATACTTTAGATAAAACATTTTATGCTCTATATATATAAAACTTGTATGTAACTTTTGTAGAATTTTTTTCAGTATTTTTAATATGTTTTCGATTTTCGATTCCGAAAATTCTTTTTGAAGTAATAAACCACACGAACCATTTTCTTTTTATGGGAGAAAATATTAAATATTTTTTGTAAAACGTTATTTTTTACAGTTTGCACGAGTCTCATTATGAAAATCGAGGTAAAAATGTGATGGGATTAAAATTAGCCCCTTTAAAAGTGCCTTGGGAAAGAAGAATGGAAACCTTAGCTGTTTTATCTTGGATCTGTACATTTTTATTTATGGGCCCTTGTAGTCTGATTCTTTTTATCTATTTGTTCTTATTCACCAAATATTACTACATTTCCATCCTTTACTTAGCCTGGTACATGTATGACAGAGATATTTGTGACAGGGGTGGTCGAAGATCTGACTTTGTAAGAAGGTGGAAATTATGGAGGAGATATTGCAATTTTTTCCCTCTACGTCTTGTGAAAACAACAGGTAAATAATTAATATAATATATATGTATATCTACATATAAGTATAATTAGACCGGCATAGCTGTATCTAGTTGGCTATTAGCTACTACGGGTTTTTCTACATGTCCTGAGTTCGTCGTTCTATGTTCTAATCAATGGTCGGAAATTGTCAGTCAGAAATCATTTCTGACATGTCAGCCGTCATAAATGGCATAAATGACAGAAAT